>WOVY01010496.1:0-177500 GCA_013436015.1 Rhipicephalus annulatus
TTGGTATAACATGATAAAGAGTGCTTACCAGCGCAAACGACAGGGCAGGAGGGGACAAAGAGCAGAGATAAGACAGAGCGCTGAACTACCAACAATTTCTTTCTTGAGAAGGTCTTCGCTTTTATACAGTTACCAGTCGCAATAGTCATGCGCGAAACAAAATGACAATGCATAAGTACTGTGTTGCGCGCATGACTACTGCGACTGGTAACTGTATAAAGTGAAGACCTTCGCAAGAAATAAATTTTTGGCAGTTCAGCGCTCTGTCTCGTCTCTTCTCCTGTCCCCTCCTGCCCTGTCGTTTGCGCTGGTAAGCACTCTTTATCGTATTTTAGACGTCGTTGATGCATTTTCAGGCTCTGAAAATGCATAAAAATGTTAAACATTGGGTTTACTGCATAGCAATAAATATTTGAGCCTCGAATTGCATTGTAAAGTTTTGTTGAAGTGGGAAGATCGAAGAAAAAATGTTCGTTGTGGCGACAATATTTATGCAGTGACTCCTATGGACTGCTGACGGGGAATCGTGAATTTTTCGCTATAGCGGAAATTTCGTTGAAGTGGCGTTCGTTGTAGCGGAGTTCGACTGTACATGCAAATACCTGGTTCACTTGGACGCTCCTAATGCAAATAAAGATTAAGATCTCAAGTACCTAGATGCCACTAAATTATCGGCTTCACAAGGCTTGATTTAATGGTGCTAAAGGTGTGATGTGACGAAGCTGCAAAGTAATAACATTACGCTCAAGTTGCTTTAACTGTGTAAATGTCTTTAAATAAAGTCATAAAGCTAATATTATAGAAATAACACGTAAGTTCATTCCATGGCCTTACTCATTATAGAAGGGAAACACGTGGTGCCCATTTCCAGTTTCAATGCCGGTGGCTGTTTCGTTACTTTTTCTCAAATAGTGAACATTAATTATAGTGAACATGAATTGTGTCCATCATGTTGCTTGTTTTCCTTTAAGCAGTCAACAATAGGCACACTATACTTGCCGAAAAAACATTCTTTTTGCATGATAAATGAGCTTTTAAAAACACGAAGAAAGAACGAAGGCAAACGCGTGTCGCCGCTAAAATACTCTTTAAAGTTTCCCGATTATCGTCACTGCTGACGTGCAAACGGTGTATAATTCAAATTGGCAGGATGAAATCTAGTTATCTCTCGATCCTATGAAACAAAAGAAAAAGAAAAGAAGTATTTCAGGCACCCTTGCCTTTCCAGATAAATTGTGCGACTCTTCTTTTTCTTGCCTCATCACAATGCATTAGATTGTTAAATATACAAACTTTATCAGGAACTCTGATGCCGTGTCTGCATGTCACCGCGACAAATAGAAGAATGAAGCACGCCAAGGAACATGCTTTTACTCCATTCGAACCGTAGCCATATCTTTTCAAGAACCAGATTCATTTGAAGGACTGTCGTTTCAAGTGATATTAAGTTGCATTTATTTTCTCATCTTAATTTATTGATCAAGTATTCATTTCCTCTTGAAACAGAGGCTCAGTGTCGCTTTTGGGTGTTCTCGAAACCTGAAAATGAAACTGCAAACACACCAACGCAAACTGATATCCTCAATTCACTTCAGACCATGGCACCCGAAAGTCCGCGATACATCAGTAGTAAAGACAGTAATGCGAAGAACCACAATCCAGTGCAGAACACAACTTAATAAAGAGTGAAATAACACAAATATGTGGCGATCTCGCCAGAAACTGTTACCCAAGATTGTTTATGCAAACCAAAAACACACCGATGCAATCTTCGAAATGCAGCAACAGTATTCCCCCTATCAACACCACGACAGAAACATACCCCTCCCCCTTTTCCGAGGCGCCAGTGAAACCATCGCCCGTTTGAAGTGAACTCGGGCGACGTGCCATTCGTGGAAGGCTGAGTCGGGTGATAGTAAGAACGTGAGTGGCCCGTCCACTTTCGCTGCTGCCACACCCGCACTCTGAAGGAGGAGGGATAAAGGCCGAGCTAGGGCCAGTTCTAAACTAAAAACGATGCTGCGCACGCGACTTCAAAGCGAAACCACAAGTTCGAAGAACTGCTTACGTACTCCGCTACTGAAAAAAAGCAAGAAAAGTCTGGCTAATTTTTCACAATCCAAATGCGCTGCCCGCCGCCGAGGATGGGGACGGGTGGTTCGTGCCTTCCCTCTCAGAACTCTAAAGAGGAACGGTATGCATGTTGAAAACGTCGGGACAATGCCCACTAAAAGCTCTAACGATCGGAAGGCGCTTCACAACACGTGTTTTCTGTTTTCTTCGGGGCTTGCGCAGGCAAATGGTTTCGCCTGAAGGGTGGTCGCGCATTTTCTCCAAGACAGCGGACGTACAATGAGCACTGGAGTGGCGAGAAGAAAGACGGTCTTGCGCGAAGCTCGTTCGTCAAAGCGACCATAAACCGCGGAGGCTCTGCAGCAGAAGCAAATGACTTTCTTATGTGGTTCTTAAATGGAAAAGAAGAGAAAAATGAGCCCCGTAACTGTCTGCATCAGAGTGCGACCCCTCAACACTAGCTCACAAGGGATGGGGGTAAGGAGGAATTAAAAGGATATGATTAAAATGTATATAAAGAGAGAGGAAGGAGAGAGTGAGGCGCAGGGACAGCGAGCAATGGAAGTAAAGAGGAGATAGGAAAGATGGACCGGCAAGATACAGCTTCTTCTTGGGATAGTGGCATCTTCCTGTCATAATTTGAGAGTGCTTGCCAAATGTGCTCCACCCCATTCTTATTCTTCTAGTTACTTCAATATCGTGGTTCGGCTCTGCGGTTAATACCTGCCCTAAGTAGACATAGTCTTTTACAACTTCAAGTGCACTATTACCTATCTCGAAGCGCTGCTCTTTCCGAGGTTGTTGTACATTACTTTCGTTTTCTGCAGATTATTTTAAGACCCACCTTTCTGCTCTCCTTGTCTAACTCCGTAATCATGAGTTGCAATTCGTCCCCTGAGTTACTCAGCAATGCAATGTCATCGGCGAAGCGCAGGTTACTAAGGTACTCTCCATTAACTCTTATCCCTAACTGTTCCCATTCTAGGCTTCTAAAAACCTCCTGTAAGCACGCGGTAAATAGCATTGGGGAGATTGTGTCCCCCTGCCTTACACCCTTCTTGATTGGTATTCTGTTGCTTTCTTTATGAAGCACTATGGTAGCAGTTGATCCCCTGTAGATTTCTTCCAGAATGTTTATATATACTTCATCTACGCCCTGATTCCGCAGTGTCTGCATGACGGCTGATATTTCTACTGAATCAAACGCCTTCTCGTAATCTATGAAGGCTATGTATAGTGGTTGGTTATACTCTGAGCATTTCTCTATTACCTGATTGATAGTATGAATGTGGTCAATTGTTGAGTAGCCTGTTCAAATCCTGCTTGTTCCTTTGGTTGATTGAATTCTAATGTTTTCTTTACTCTGTTAGCAATTACCTTTGTAAATAGCTTGTATACTACAGAGAGCAAGCTGATCGGCCTGTAATTCTTCAAGTCCTTGTCATCTCCTTTCTTATGTATTAAGATGATGTTAGCGTTTTCCAAGACTCTGGTACCTTCCCGTCAGGAGACACCTCGTAAACAGGGTGGCTAGTTTTTCTAACAAAATCTGTCCTCCATCTTTCAGCAGATGATGTTACCTGATCCTCACCAGCAGCTTTGCCTCTTTGCATGCTCTCCAAAGCTTTTCTGACTTCTTCTATCATTACTGGTGGGGTGTCATCTGAGTTACTGCTAGTTCTTATAGTATTAAAGTCGTGGTTGTCCCGGCTACTGTACAATCTCTGTAAAACTCCTCCGCTATTTTTACTGTCCTATCCATATTGGTAGTTATTTTGCCTTCTTTGTCCCTTAGTGCATACATCCGATTTTTGCCTATCCCAAGTTTCCTCTTCACTGCTTTGACGCTTCCTCCGTTTTTCAGAGCGTGTTCAATTCTCAAACCTGGAGACTTACAAAGAGGGTTTAGCTCAAATTGAAGACGACGCAGCGAGCAATGGAAAGACAAATGGTAGGTGTAACCTTAAGAGACAAGAAGAGAGCAGAGCGGATTAGGGAACAAACAGGGGTTAAGGATATCATAGCTGAAATCAAGAAGAAGAAATAGACATGGGCTGGGCATGTAGCGCGTAGACAGGATAACCGCTGGTCGTTAAGGGTAACTAACTGGATTCCCAGAGAAGGAAAGTGGGTTAGGGGGAGACAGAAGGTTATGTGGGCAGATGAGATTAAGAAGTTTGCGGGTATAAATTGGCAGCAGCAAGCACAGGACCGGGTTAACTGGCGCAACATGGGAGATGCCTTTGTCCTGCAGTGGACGTAGTCAGGCTGATGATGATGATGAGAAAAGATTGACATGGTCGCAGGAGTCCGAGGACGGGGCAGCACTCGACGAGAGCTCTTGTAAGCGTCAGGAGATGGCGTAGGGCGAGTCCAGTCGGCCATAGCTGCACTGTCGTCGGAGATCGCGAGGGCATGACCGGTCGGCACGAAATCCAGTGAGCGAGTCCAGCACTTGATGATATTATTTTAAGCACATACGTACGCTGTGGTTCCTACATTTCTGAGCAAGCCTTATAGCATGTGCACCGACACCATGGTTGCCAGACACCCTGCACCGCACGCATGCAGGGACTCCAAGCAAGCACGACTGCCATGCAAACACTACAGTTGCGAAGAAGGAAGCAGCAAGACGTCGTGGTATAATGAAGAAAAAGGCTTTGGGAACTTGCGAAAGGTATATTTGTGGAGTTCACCTTTTCTTTTTTTTTCAGAAGCTATGTGTCACACTCTCTTTTTTTACCCCTTCTTTATTGCACGTGGTACTTCAGACGAAAGCCATCCTTGCATACATACGTTCAGTTCGCTCGCTACAACTTGTGCTCTGCGTCTGCTGCGTGAAAATGAATCGGTAGTGCGCTTCCGAACAGATTACAGGCATCGCTGAAGTGCCAGTCGAACACGATTCTCACCGACCTCCCGAAAAATATTCCGCATTGAGATTCAAGACACCCAGCAACTGCACCGAAATGCTTCATTACGGCCAAAAAGGAAGTGATTACTCGGCACATACCACCGTCAGATGCGTCCATCGATTAGTCATTATTGAGGATGCTTCAGACGCCAAACTTGAGCACCCGAATTACATTGCGAATCGGAAAGCGTTGTTACAATGCAGTTGATCCGTAAGCTTGGAATTTCACTACACGTGCGCTACGTTGAGGTGTACATACTCCTTATAATCAATACCGCAAAGCTTTTATTCAATAATTACGGTGAACTTCCATACTTGTAGTCTGATAAGGCTCAAAGGAAGTTAAATATATCGGATATTCTGTTCGCATTATCGATAAAATCCTCAGTTACAATTTTTAACTGCTTAAGCTGCCAATGGGGCTTGTTTGTATGGCATTTATGATAACTCAGGTAAAAGACACAAGAAATTGTGTCTTTTTGTTTTTAAATAATAATTTAAATATAATTTGGACACAAGACAGGCACACTGCACCTGGTGTCGCCGTGTGTCTTTCTTGCGTTCCCCCACCCCTCTTTTTTGGCTCTATCATAGAAGTCATATTCTTTTCAAACAGCATTGTTTGACCACCAGCTGGCCGACACGTTAGCGCCAGAATCACTAAACGAAGCTGAAAAGGTGGAAAATAAGTGTTTACCAGATATCTCTGTTGAGAACTATGTTACGCCTTGTTTTATTCGTTTTCTCGTTATTTTGTACGTGCACTGCTTCATCGAACGATTTGTTGGCCTTCTCAAGGTTTTTCAAGGTCTCCCGATTAAAACACTTAGAGATCGTTGTCATCGTCATCTCATTGTATGATATTATTATTATTATTATTATTATTATTATATTATTGCAGGTACATAACCTTTATTAATTATTTAGTATGTTTGTAATTTAGTTTTATCTCAAGTTTCAACCCCCCCCCACCCGAGAAAAACCCTGGGTGCGCTAATGGATTCTACATACTGCCTTTCACACAATCTGTACGAAAACAAGGTGTGATAAGTCGGTATTTGAATATCTATCAATACGACCGTGAAAGCGAGTGAATGAACATTCACAGTTCAAAGGGGAAGATTGACGATAGCCAATATAAAGGCGTTTCTATGCGTATGAAAGTAGTTGCTTATAATCTAAACGAGCAAGAGTCAAGCTGTTTGCGTCATGCGTATTTATAAAAAAAGTCAGTTAAGGAATTGTAACACATACTTCAATAACGAGAGAAAGAGAGGAACACAACAATGAAGTATGCTCTATCAAACAAACGATCCAGTTGCAGGTTCAGCAAGGTCGGACAATTTGGCGAGATTAGCATCACCATAAACTTCGTGTGATGTACTACACAGAACATGGATACAAGTGAATAAAACGTACGTAATGTCTTGTGTTTCCTTCGCTTTGTCATGCACTCGCCAGACAATCAAACCTAGCAATCTGCTCCTTACTTCAACCGTTTTTTACCTTCAACTAACTAGATCGAGATGCCAATTTTCGCAAATAATGACCGTTTAAAACAGTGCGTCACTGACGCAGCTTGCTGCGCGAGTTGCTTCATAATATTCGGAAGAGGAATCCAACGAAATACACGAAGACAACAAAAGAGAACAACCACAGAGAGCACGCATAAGACTTCAAACATAATGTTTATTGCAGAAAGCCCACACACACACACAGCCCAGCAACCGCGTTGCATAAATAAGGTATCTGAGTCATTTCACAGTTGCACACCTAACAGTGCACAGGTGCGTTACAAACGGCACATTTAAATGAAAGACTATAGCGTATTGACGCTACCGTGCAATCACTATGTAGCAACGCAAATTCTTTATCTGTAAAGAAAACTGATGGGTCATTTACAATGATGCTTTGGCATGTTTTGTTTTGAAGGCTTTAAGTACTTTACTTTCAAGCTTATTTTTATTCATTTGCAAATGACAGTTATTGATTTGAAATCAGGCACGTAGAGCCACTGCCATGCAGCGGTGAGTTTCCACCAGTACCTGTAGGGAGTAAGAATGCGGTGTTCACGCAGGCTGTCATTGAAGCTGATCGGTTCTTCTGACTTTTGTAGACACGGCCACATGACAAAAAATTTCAAAACTCACGTACGTCCGCGCTGCAAAGGCTGTAGTTGCACACTCGTGATTTCAAATCAGGGTGCCATAAAAAAAAGAAATTGAGAAATAACGTTTAATATGAAAGTTTCGAAGCCTATTAATATAATAAAAAAGGCAATATGACATATGGTGTGAACCCTCAGTTTTTTGTCAACGGGCGCACGTGGCGTTGATATTTTGGCGTTTTGTGGAAATGCGCTGTTTGCGCGACACCTTGACATGCTTAATTCTTGGCCTTGTATTGTTAAATGTGCAGCGTACTACACTCAGGTAGCCCATTTACGCATGCACTGGTGGTTCATGCGTGCGGAGATTTCTTTAATAATTATTTATTTGTTAGTCTAGCACTTGTCCTGTCTGGTTCCTTCGCTGTTTTCGTGCTTTTTGTTGGTTTCTTACAAAGCATAATTCGCCAAAAATCATCACGTTTATCTTCATGCGAGTGACGTAACAACCGTCCTCACATTCGTCTTCTTCTCGCGATAAATTTCCATCAAGAACATATGCGAAATGACTTCATCAACGCACGGCGTAATATATTTCACCATTCATCCACAAACTATACAGACCGTTCGACCTCCTTTCAGCATGTTGTACGAGATATTCAGAAAGATAATCTGAATTGTGCACAGTGTTTTACCATAGATCATCGTCATGCGAGTATTCGAATAATTAATAAAACTGCAAAAAAATGAACCCTCTATATGACAGACTACAAAACGTCATTAAACTCTCAAAAGATATGGCGGTTCCAGAAGTGTTGTGTCCAGTCGTTCTGGCACAGGAGATTCGCAAAGACGGGGTCAAGGCGGCTTGAAGATACTAAATTTCCTGCAGTAGCAGGAAATTTAACGTTTATTTAGAATAATTGCAGGACAAGCATTTTGCTACGTGACGGACATATCGTGAAGCCAGACAGAGATGTCTCCACTAAGCCCACGCCCGCCTGCAGGTCGACGTTTTTGACTAGGCATTGACACCACATTTTACCAACGTGTCCCTTTCTTGATGTGGGAAGGGCTCGGGCATAGGTCTCACGCTCGTGCAATGGAGCAAAAAAAAAAAGGACTGCCGTTCGCCACGCTTAATTATCGAGGCTGGTTGTCATCCGCCTTGACACCGCTCTCCTCAAGCAGGGCGGTGTGGCCGGGAATCCGGGAACCATTGCAGTAGTTTTCGTCTGACTTCTTGCCTCGTCGAGCTGCATAGCGCCCCACTTACCGTGTCGGGAGCACACATTTGGACGGCTATCAGCAGGCCCATCGTACAACGTGTTCTGTGGACAAGCACATGTGTGCGATTACCTAGCTACTCCAGTTTAAGAAAAAAGAAAGAAAAAAAAGCTGGAAAATTCTTTTTGACACTGTCAATGTTACTTTCTGTTTTGTAACCCCCCCCCCCCCCACAGAGGCACGAAATATTACAGCGAAACGAAACAGTCTGAGACACATCAGAACGTACCGCGAGCCGTCGCAACTGATGGCCGCCGTATCATAGAGAAAGAAGAAGACAAGAGCGGACACTCCGCAAAACCTGGCCTCAGGAAGTGCGTCACGACTACGTAACGAACTAGTGCTCCCACCAAACGTCAGAGGACGCAAGCGTAAAAAAAACACAGTTATAATAAATGCAACAGAATTGTTTTCACAAATTAATACTTACACGCCCAAATTTGGTATGTTTTTTCTACATAAAAACAATTTATTCAACACACCTTACGCGATTATTTTTCTTCAGCCGTACTGTCATAAACACCATCTACCCAGCGACAAGCCCATGCATGACTGATGGTGAGAAGCTTTCGTCGCTTTCGTCAACGTCGGCTGCGTCGGCGTTTTCGTGCATGAGATAACAGGTGAGGCACGTTTTCAAGCGAAGCTTGTTGAATGACATGTTGTTGGTCTTGTTGGGTCATTTTTTTCAGAAAACGGTTACGCCTGCGCGAAAAAGACACCATGCAACTAAACATAGAAAGATGCACACACACACGTTGCGCTTCGTGTGTGCGAGTTTGTTTCTTACGTGGCGTCTCATTCACGCAGTTGTAACCTTTTTTCTGAAGCTTGTAAGGACTGGGAGGTTCGCTAAAAAGAAAGTTTGTGGCTCTATGTGGCGGTTAGACGGGAACATTGTGCAACGTATGCAGTATAGCAAAGGCGGCACGGCGTCAAGCCGAGGCGACGCGTGCTGCGTCTGCCACGGACGCGAGCGTCTGTGCGCTGAGCATAGCTCGGCAGCAAGGTCATAGGCTCGGTGGCTCGGTGCAAAATATTGAGAATCGTTCGCTGGGCCTCGCATGCTTCACGACGCGTTTCCCGAAGGCTCGGAACACGAATAATTCTTGGTGTGCCGGAGGCAAATCTGGACTAGCCAAGTGGCCATCATCTTCGTTTCTTCGCTAGCCTTGTGCCACTAGTGCAAGCTGCCCACAAATTTTTTTGACGTTTCCAATATAATTTTACCGCACAAATTTCAACTACGATTTTTCTTCCCAATGTACTGCTGATACTGCGTACGCACGAAGGTGTTCTAAAGTTTCCAGGCCGCGATATTATAAAGTTTCCAGGCCGCGATATAGGGATAGCGGCCTGGAAACTTCTGAAAATCTTTGTTCGTGGTCTTGACGTATATCTTTGTAAGTCAGAGTTTTATGAGTCAGAGATGTATCACTGGTTTTGTATTGTGCATCGATTAGCTAATCATTCAAAGGGGTTTGCTGGTACACTTGTGACGTGCACATATCTTTTTCGTAATTTGACAGCGAAGCATCCATTTACTAACATTTTCAGGCCGCGCTGACGCCATGCCGTCCGGCGGTCCAAGCTACGGCAGCTACTGCTGTGTATCGTGGTGCTTCAACAATGCCAGAACCCACATGAAGCCTGGGACGAGTTTCTTCCGCGTACCACGGGACGGCAGGTGTGTTAAAGCTTTTGTATAATTTGCATGTCTGTAGGCTTACTGTTCGTACTTGCTAAATGAGGGTAACAATAAAAAATCACTATTCAAGCACTTCCCCTTTCAGCTGATAGTTCATTGGCAATCCAGGATGAAAGCATGGATGCAGTATGCTGGACGCGATGATCTCCTGAGAAAGCCGGCCAGCCTATTGTACGCAACGTACAGGGTTTGTAGCGACCATTTTACTGCTCAAAGTTTCATGGACCCTGGGCACACAAGGCTTACAAGAATGGCTGTTCCCAGTGTGCAACCAGCTGCACCATGTAAGTGATTGACTGAAACTCAAATATGTGCAATAGCAGCCCTTGTATTGAATCAGTGGTGACAGTTAACCGTGAAGATCTTTGTAGCCGATGGAGAAACCTCACTACAGAAGTAACACTTGGAAAGTCTTAAATTCTGTGAATTGTGGGCTATTACCTTCCTAACAGCAGCTTTACATTTCTGTCATTTTTTGATGCTCTGGACCTGCGCAACTTGTTTTGAAAGACTTTAAAGGGCTATTTCACGTTATCTTCAAGCCTGAGTGCACATGTACGTATACCTTTCATCAGTGAAAGCTGCCACTGTTGATAATTCCAAAAATCACAAATTACTTGTTTTCTAGTTGGTGCCGTCTCTTTTCTTCCACGTTCGACCAATTTATGCGTTTGAAAGAGCTGTTTAAGTTTCCAAATGCTACAAGCTTTGTAACTTGTACCAACTGCACATATATGCAGGTTCTCTGAGCGTCGCTTCAAGTAGTGACTGTGACATGGCTGCAGAAGCTGCACTGCAAGGTGCGGATGAGCTTCAGTTTGTGTTATTTTAAGCCTCTTACTGACACATTGTCGTAATTTCATTTCTTCAGGACCTGCGGTAGAAGCTTCAAAAAGCGGCTCCCACACATTGAGGTGCCCCGATGAACAGGGTGCGTTCAGTGTCGCGATTTCTTTTTTTTTACCCAATTGACTGTTGACCAAACCTCTGCAGGTGGCAGCTCCCTTGTAGCTGGTGAAAGAATTTCTGCTGATTTCGTCTTGCCGGAGAAAACCTTAACCAGTCGTTCAGCAGTCACAAAAGGAACTTGTGTGGCCGGTAAGTTGTATGTTCACTTCAACACCAGAGTGGATTGATATAGAGACTTCCGCAGGCCGCTCGCAAGATTGTTCCGACAGCACTGTCCGAGGCACTGAACAAGCTTCACAAGACCCTCCAGAAGACGTCTCCGCCAACAGCTCCACGCCTGAGTGCCTTAGAGAAAATGGTGACTATGCTTTTATTGCAGCAGTTTTTAATGTCCTATTTTATGTTTAGGGCATTCTGAGGAAACTATCCTCAAAAGGACACTACGTGTGCACTTACAAAATGTAAGGGTGGGCTCTCAGTGATTTTCATTTTTTTTTTGTGCATTGTCAACATTGTGAATGGTTTGTTTTTAGGTAGTGGAATCGAAAACTTTGTACCACAGAAAGTTGTGCACCTTGGGTCTGAAAGAGCGAGGAAAGTGCTCGTATGGGATTAGTTGTTCTTCGCTTTTACATCAATTTTTTTTGTTTATTGCAGTGCGTTCCTGTGTGCCAGCGACAATGTCTCCATCAATGAAGTACAAGCAAACCATTAAACATCTGCAAGCCAAAGTAGCAGCACAGCGGAAAACTATCAAAAGACTGCAGAGACAGCCTCACCAAGCACCGTCATCGACTTCGAAGGCCCTTGAAGTTATCCGACCGCACGTCACCGAGGAGGTTTTTAAACATCTTTCTGCACATGTTCGCTTGAGGCCCAAACGCAAGGGCAAGCGGTTTCCCGTGTGGTTCAAGAAATTCGCTCTTCACTTAAACTTCCGAGGTCCGCGAGCATACCAATTTCTGGCTCCATATTTTTCTTTGCCCTCCCGGCGTTCATTAAGGAGGTGGCTAGCTAATGTAAAGATGACTCCAGGCATAATGCCAGGGATCCTTTCTTCCATTTCAACAAATACTGAAGCTTGGAATGAACGGGACCGAGTGTGCGCTTTAGTTTTCGACGAAATAGCACTCAAAAAGAATTTGTACTATGATGCTTCAAGAGACGTTGTCCAGGGTTTTACAGATGATGGCACTCATCGCACTTCAACCATCGCTGATCGAGCACTGGTTTTTCTTCTTGTTGGTGTTTCGAGAAAGTGGGTTCAACCGGTTGCTTTTACTATAGGGCACACATCAACACCATCATCTGTTATGCATAACTTGCTGGTGTCACTCATTTTGGAGCTTAGGAGCATTAATATTGCAGTGAAAGCAGTCATTTGTGACCAGGGCAGTTCAAATGTAAGTCTCGCTAACCAACTAAGAGTGACTGTAGCAAAGCCTTTTTTTGAAGTTGATGGTGAGCGGGTATATTACATTTTTGATGTTCCGCATTTAATTAAAACAACGCGCAATAATGTCCAAGCACACAAGTTATACATTGGGGATGACATCGTTAACTGGTCGCACATTGTAAGCCTTTACCAATCCTCACATGAGTTGCGGTTGCGATTGGCTCCAAAGTTGACTGAACGGCACGTTCATCAGAAACCTTTTTCTAATATGAAGGTCAGCAGAGCAACTCAGGTCCTCAGTGCATCAGTTTCGATTGCTATCACGGCAATGGTGTATGCGAAGGTGCTGCCTGCCTCGGCCATCACTACAGCTCAATTTTGTGATCGTATGGACAGGATTTTCGATGCCTTGAACAGCTCGAGTAAAAAAAGAACTTCGCAAAAGCTGCGGCATGCAATCATGAAAAATGATTCAGAGCTGATTGACTTCCTCCGAGGCCAGCTTCCCTGGATTGCATCATGGCAGTTTGTTGGCAGACGTCAACCACAAACCATCGTAGGTTGGCAAATTACAATTCAGGCAATTCGTCAACTATGGGACGACCTCTCCAAAAATTACAATTTTGAATACCTGTTAACACGCAGGCTTCAACAGGATCCTCTGGAGAACATATTTGGCCACATTAGGCAAAAACAGGGTTGCAACACCAACCCCAATGTAGCACAATTTATTTGTGGCCTGAAGCACATCTGCATAAGAAAACTCTTCAAGCTGTCAGAATACGGAAATGTCGAGGATGATGAATGTGACCTCCTCCAGGAGCAGCTCTCGCCATTCTCCCTCACCAGTGCGTCTCTTGTGGATAATGAGGAGTGTGCACAGCCACAGCCTGACGACTTTCCCGCTCTAGACGATCTCTCTGAACTTGCGACAAACATTCACTCCCATATTATCGATGACTCCGCTGCATATTATGTAGCTGGTTTTCTCATCAAACACTTCCTTCGGAATGCATGTGACGGTTGCAGTTGCCCACAGTTACTGAAAGACGACAGTGAGACGCTTAAGGGTACCCACCAGTATTTCACAATGCTCAAAGCATACCACGTCCCCAGCAAACTTTTTGGGAGTCTCACTGTGCCATCAGAAGCAGCTTTTGCATACGTACAACAACTTGAATCTCACTTTCTTGCCATAATTGAGGCCACTGCACATCCCCTGAAAGTGTGCGATGTTTTGTATCACCATCTGTCAAGTGTTGGCGATTTTCATTTGTGCTCTGCTGGGTGTCGCGCTAAGTTTCTGAAAATGTTTTGCCGGGTTCGTTTATGTTGGCATGTGCGTTTTGTGAACCGAAACTTAGACAGGGTTAGGTTCCAGTCTTCAATCTTGGGCATGCAGCTTGACAAGTTCAAAGGTTAGCAATTAGCGGCGGGTGTACACTAAAGCATTCGAGTTGAGCCGAATCCTGCAATACCTTTGTTATGTTATTACTTCGCTACAGCAGACTTCATTATGGTCTTATATGCTTATATTCAGTTCAACTGGACTAACCACTCCTTCGTTGCGTTCATTGTTTTGGTTACCCGCTATGAGGAGTACGAACACTGTGTATTCGCTCGAAGTGATTTGCATAACCTTAAAAAGAATGTTGGGTATCCTGTCTGTATTTTTTGTAGCAAATACGGGCGAACTGTACACTTTACTGTGGGTCACTTGGTCACTGTGTATGCTTGATCTCTCCAGCTCAAATAATATATCGATAACAAAACCGCTTGTTGAAATGTCTTCGAGCGGGTAAGGAACACAGTATGAAGTGGGCACGGTTCACGTTATCACGCTTTTCGTATTTTAGCTTCTCATCAACCTCCTCATCTCGTCCATCAAAATTTTCAAAAGAATACCCAAACTTGTAGCGTTTGATGGGGCTGCGGACGCTGCCATTTTATTTTTATATAGCCTGTGAGTGATAACGTACGATGTAGAGCCTTTGTGAAAAATAATGAGCCAAAGTGGTTTCCTTCTGCTATTTATTAGCCCTGTAATACAGCTCTCGTAGCACCAATTAAAGTCCACAATTCTGGATAAAGTGATGACTACAATCTATTTTAGCTCGCAAGCGTCACAGCAACACCCAGACGCAAATCACTTGGGATCTTAAGTTTTTGATGAAGGCGACGCATAACAAAAGCCACAAGACCTGCCAGTGTTGTAGCATAAAGTTTGTCTTTCACGTAGTGAGCAAGCTGCAAAGCCCTACCTTTCTGAAGACAACCAGCCATCAAGTCTGCTTTTTTTCATTTTGGACTAGCTGTTCTTAAGCACAGCCAGCACACTGCATCTTTGCCTTTCTGCTATATTGTGTCGTGTGGTTTCTGTGCGCTCTTTTTTTCTATGCATTATTTCGGTTAAGCCCAGGCGTGATTCGCGACTTCATTGCTGTGTATATGTCACTTTTCCTTCTTCATCAGCATTGTGCGCTGTATTTTTGCCATAGATCCTTACTTACCCACTGGCCCGGTGTGTCATACTTCACCAGCTTCTCGGCTTCTGCCCACTCTAGCGATGTGTGCGTTGTCTGTG
Organism: Rhipicephalus annulatus; assembly: GCA_013436015.1. Taxonomy (NCBI): domain Eukaryota; kingdom Metazoa; phylum Arthropoda; class Arachnida; order Ixodida; family Ixodidae; genus Rhipicephalus; species Rhipicephalus annulatus. The sequence goes on from WOVY01010496.1 coordinate 14,979, forward strand.
TTCTCTATGTATTTGTTACAATATTTGTTACAATTTATTTGTAAGGCGAGATGCATTTGTTGTCTACCTTTGTCATATTGTGCTTTTTATATTCTCATACTCCACCTTGCCTTTGAATAAAACATTGCGGATGCTCTGTTTCTTAGACTGATATATACATTGATCACTTGTTCCAAAAGAAAAACACAAGCGCGATGAATAAAACCGTAGTGAATTATCATTACCTGCATCTCTTTTTTATTATGAATTAATCGAAATAAAAATTACGTCACGACCGATTCGCACGAACCACTGAACAAAACAAAACAAGGAATCGCTAAATCAAAACGACCTACAAAAACTATCCATTTGGGCGATGAATAGTGGTCTGAAATCATGAACTTTCGTCATAGCCAAACGTCGGTTATGCAAAGTAATTCAAAATTTGCGCCAGTGAAACCGAAACCAGAAGCGCACGCCACTTGCTCTCATCAACCACTTGGTGTGCTAGAGTCGATTGGGCCGCTGGGGTCTACGGGAGTGTCCACTCTTCACCTTTTTTTATTTCTCTATGGCCGTATGTTTCGGAACACAGAGGTAGGGTGGCTGGAATGGGGAGGTGTGATGAGCGGGGCGCTTTTCGCTTGTCGGAGAGGGTGACTCGGCGCGCCGATGCCGCAAGGGGCGCTGATGGCAGCGGCGCGGGTAGGGAGCGGCACACTTCCCTGTGTTTGCTGCAGGTGCGCTGGGATTTTCTTCAAAAGCAGTCGCTACATTGCAAGTATGCCATCAGTCAGTGTTTGCGCTAGGTCCCTCTGAAATGCCCGAGGATGTTAATGGTAAAAAAAAAAGACCCAGCGTTCGTGCTTTGTGCCTGGGTGTCGATAGATCATGCATTGTACACGGCTGAGCGAAGCGACTCCCGCCTTGTATATTATGTCACAGGCTACTTTGCGAGAAAGCGTATACTTAGCAATAATTGTGATGAGTGCAAGAACGCCTGTCTTGTCTCGAGAAGAAATGTGCCAGGAAATCTCCCAGCCCAGGCAAGCAAGCTGTGGGATCTGGGCAGACTTTTGCATCCGTCGAATTCCCATTATACCCTCATCCTGAACCTTGAGGACAAAATTACTCGTTTATTGAGCTCAGCCCGTCTTCACGCCAAGTCGGCCATAGAGATGCTGAAGGGGATTGGCGAGACACAGCAAATTGGCTGCCCAAAGCATGGTGCTCACTTGACCAAAAGTGTGGTGTGATTTTATTGCCTCACTCGTGTCCCCCTTTTTTTTGAAACGCATGAACCAAAAAGAAGACGAAAAGGGCGGAGAGTTAAGCCATGTGTACTCTAGTGGCTGAGCACGAATACCTCGGCATGCATGGTAATAAATTTATGTTTTTGTTAAAAAAGTGTCTCCTCTATTTCTGCTGCTGGGGACGATTTTCGAGTCAGAGGCTTCGCGACATACGTAAGTTGCAGCACTCTTAATTCGTTACTCGTCTAAGTTAATGAGCAATTGTAGGCTGTTAAAAGTTCTACGTTCGGAAACCGATAATTGAATGCCAAGTGAGAACTTAAGCTGCGACTCGCACAAGATTGTGCGTTCGCGGCGGAGCAGCAAAACGAGGCTCTTGTACCGACGTTTGTGCTCGTGGATGAAGGAACTTAACATGCTCTAAGTAATATGAAGCATTCCAGTAATCGAAACGTCTCGTAACACACCTGCAGTTCTACCCTGAGTAACCGCAATATTACGAAATCCACAAAAGTTGGTGTCGGGTACGTCTCGCTCATATGCCTTCTAGTGCATTGTTTATTTATTTATTTATTTATTTATTTATTTATTTATTTATTTATTTATTTATTTATTTATTTATTTATTTATTTATTATACCCTCAGGGCCAGAGGCATTACAGAGGGGAGTGGTACAGAACAAAGGCATAACATGAGGTAGCATGGTTACAAAAAACGTTGTGTACATAAAAAGGAAAAGGAAAGACAAAACAAATTAGTATTATCGCAACAATGTGGTCACACAAACACAGATTAAGCATCAGATATTTCTGCATATACAATATTGGCTAAGGCAGCACGGAACAGTTGGTTATCGGTGATACCCGCAATTTCAGCGGGAAGGTGGTTCCATTCCCGGGACGAACGGGGCAAAAATGACTGAGTGGCAGATTTTGTATGATAATAGTTAATGCCAACCTTGTGACGGTGGTCAATGCGATGGGAAATGTATAGTGGTTGGGGTAAGAGTTCGTTGCGCAGGAAGGAATGACAATATATTTTATGTAGCATGGTTAACTGAAAAAGTTTCCTGCGTGATGATAAAGAGGGAAGGGAAAGGCTGCTTTTCATTGAAGATATGCTGGCAGTACGGTTTTAGTTTGACAGGATAAAGCGAGCGGAATTATTTTGAACAAGCTCGAGAGAAGCGATTAGATTTTCTTGGCTTGGATTCCATACTGATGCTGCGTACTCTAACTTGAGGCGTATTAAGGATTTGTAAAGCGATAATTTTAGTGACGATGGGGCTTTAGAAAAATTGCGTTGTTTTGAGAGGCGAGAAAATACAGAGATACTTAAGCCACGTAAGACATTACGGGGCTTAAGCATCTTAAGCATTGTCGTACATTGACTCAATAAAAAAGGTTTTCACTGAAAATAGGTGACCGCCTTATAGCGTGAGAGCAGGCCCATAGCAAGAAATTCTTTTCAGGGGGAGGGGCACTTGCTAAAAACTAAGGGGGAAGGGGCCCCTAGCCCCTCCCCCCTCCTGCTACGGACCTGCGTCTAGCTGCCTGAAAGATTTCTGCGGAGAGCGGCGCACGCTCATTCGTATGTCGCCTGCGCAATGGTACCCGCGCCTATGCGTGCAGCGCTCCAAGCGGCATTGGCGCGCTTTGGAACCGGTTTCAGCGGCCGCTTTTCACGCCTCCTCATTCTAGCCACCCCAACGTAGAACTCGGTGTTTTGGAAAGAGCACGGAACACGGAAGAAGGATCCTTCCTCCGTGGCACGGAAAGAGGATAATGATGTCGATAGGCTGCTGCTGACCTCGAATCAGATTGAGCAAAACCTATTAAAAAAATTATGACGCAGCACGTTTAAGAAAAACTACTTGCTATAAGAACAAGGCGTTTTTTATGCGTGATGAAACATAAAAACGTAGCATTTGATCATTTTAAAATTAAAGCTTGGCACCGACGAGGGCGCCTTTACAAGAAACTTGAAGAAAGTGCAATAGCGTGAGTGGCGAGAGAGGTTAGCAGATCCAATGTAGGTGTTCGAAGCAGAAACGCGCCGCGGTTGATTTTTTCGCCCCCTACAGATGATCACTTCAACTTGAGAGTTTCCGGGGCCTGGTAAACAGTGCGAAATTGTAGGTGCCTGCGATGTGTGTTGGTGGTGAAAACTACGACAAAATCGTGGCCATGGCTTAGGCCGCCCCCAATGAGGACAGGAGATTCTGTGTCATCTCTGCTTCATGCGGTTGCTGGACGCCCAGTTGAACCTGGAAGTTGGAGCTAGCACGGCCGTCCACCGCGCCGCAGCTTGTGTGTGCGCCATGAAGTTTCTCAGGATGAAGTGCGGATTATTGTTGTTGGACGTACTGCATTTTCGAGATTGCAATGCCAAGCGCGGTGTTTTCAAAGGTGAAAGTGTCCTTGCTGCCGAGTTTTGCTTGTCGCGAAGGGTAAAGTCGACGATGAAATAAATGTTTTTGCACAGTTCATGTGTGACTGACCGGACGCACATGCATGAAACCCCAGTGCATCTGCGAAGTGTTCTTACGATGGATGGAAGCAACTTTATTGTAGTGTTCTTACGAATCCTGTCATCTCTGAAGGCCAAAGCTACTGCATTGCCGGCTGTTTTGTTAAGTGCAAACACGTACGGCCGTTCTCATCCGTTGCTACGTAAATGCTCCCACGCTGTCACAGGCTGTGAGTGTTATTCAACAACGCAGACAAGCTGTTTTGTAGTTATATGGGCTAACACCATCGGCACTTCCTCTTGGGCACCATTCATCAAGTGCTAATCGCCTAGACCATTGCGGTGGCACGTCAGTATTTTGAAGCGGCCTGCCGGTTACCTCGTCAGGTTTTGGTACACTGAGCGACATAAAAAAAGTTTCCCGAGACTACGTTGCCGTGCGTCTTTCTGTCATCAAAACTTTGATAAACCATGGAAACCAACATTCTTGACACCTGTGCCAGAGAAACCAATGCACGCAGCAGCATTTGAGTTTTTCGTGTCCTTTTGCGTCTCGCCATTGAAGAGCAATAATTCGCAAAGCACTTTATCATAATAAATATAGCCGATTCTGTGAGAGTCATTAAACATCCAATATTAAAGGGCCTGTGGATAGGACCACCACCAGCAGCAAGTCAGGCTGACGGGAAGTCAATGAAGGGGCGCAATTGTTAAAACGAAACACGCGCGAACAAAAAAAAACACAAAAAGTAACAAAGACTGCAATAAGGCTCCAATTACCAACCTCACCAGTTCTTATTGTGCCGCTTAACCTATTACACCACAACAGCCAGTCGGTTCGGAACGATTAACAAGCCGGTTTTGTATTGTTGCCGCGCTGGACCTAACATTTTTTTCTTTTACGTTTGGACGTAACTTTTACTGCTTCTATCGTTACGTCTAGACGTACCACTAAACACTCCGGCTACTCAAACGAAGCGCGTAACCAGAAAAGTGCATGACGTCACTTCTGTGCGGCGCAGCAGCTGTTTCTGTGTGGGGGTGGCTCGTGCGCTGCGTCAGCTACGCGGCGCAGCAGTCTCTGCCATTTTTAAATTACATACCGCACACTACGTGGTTTTCTTGGTACGAGTAGACGGCCTCATGCAAGCAACGGTGAAGTTCGCTCGCCGAAGCCATCGCGTGAATGAGGTTTGCCTGCGCTAGCGACTGTTCGCGCGAAGGCAATCTACGTCGCGTTGCTCGTCGCTGTCGCGAGCATTTTCGCGGTTATGGGGCTTGGCTTCAAAGTTGTTATTAATTGCTTCGCCCTTGCAGCGAAACTGACTTTTCTTAATTTCGAACAACCGTGTCGTCGTCACCGAGGGGATGTCAGATGAGGCGTCGATAGAAACTCTCCGAGACCACGGTGACGACGGCTATTCTGCGGTCGACTCGTCATGCGCTTCCGTCTTGCGCTGCGCCGCGAGTTCGCAGGCTGGTAGCTTTCGCGATAAGCTGATCAGTTTTAGTGGCACGACGGCGCGTTGAATGCAATGCAATGAACACGATAGGAAAAAAATTGTAATGGTATGTGAAGTAAGGCTGCAGCGAAGGGACTGTGTGAAAAGAGCACTTCTCTCTGGAGAGGACGTATTTGCTTGCTCAGACCAGCATTTTTTAGGAGTTCCGCGATATCCGACCCAAAAGAGTTCTTTTGGATCCAAAAGTTGCACGATATCCGATCCAAAAGAACTCTTTTGGATATCGCGGAACTCCTAAAAAATGCTGGTCTGAGCAAGCAAATACGTCCTCTCCAGGGAGAAGTGCTCTTTTCACACAGTCCCTTCGCATTGAAACCGCACTGATACGAGATAGCATGTGTGCCAGCGATCGCTACCGCCCTTGAAATCCAAATTTATTATTGCTACGTGATTGATTCTGCTCCCCCCCTCCCCTCCCCCCCCCCGTACCCGTGTTCTTTCATGCTCGTTCAAGACGGGTGGTTTACTCTCTGTTTGAGCCTTCGACGGCAGTTCTAACTCGCGGGAGATGTTATCTTATGCACTTTTCAGGTGATAGGAATAGCTCGACTGATTTCATCTCTGCTTCAGCAGCACTCGCGCGCTTTCACCCGCTCGTGAAAGTTACGAAGCGCGGTGGCATCTTATCAATTTTGACTTGTTACGGAACATGGCGGCGACAGAAAAAATCCGCCGAGTAGGTACATGTAATTGCTATCGCAATGATAACGCAGCCTTTTTACTGTAATATAAGTGTTTTTGGTTAGCTGTCCTTCAGTACCCTTCTTGTTCGCGCATTTATTTTTCGCATTTTTGTACCGAACCTGCATATAACAAAATCCTCAGTATAACGAATTTTTCTAAGACTTTATCAATTTCGTTATATCTAAGTTTAACTGCACAAGTCTCATCCTCGCCGGGAGCCGAGCAGGTAGATTGGGTGGCTAAGGCAGCTTCCAGCTCCCTGAGCGTGAATGGGCGATCTATGTCTGGGTTAGCTTCGCCAAAATAATATGGGTAGGAAGATGTGAGGGGGTGGGACATACAGAGATTTTAAATTGTCAAAAACATCCTATGGAGTCCCTTGAGCAAGAGCTTTAGCTAGGGTGGGAGCAACGGCAGGCTTGGTACCTAAGAGAGACCTAAACAGAGACTTTGTAGAGCGCGAATGTAGTGCGGAGTCAAGGCCGTTGCACAGCGTGTTTCAACGAGAGTGCTCGAGGGAAGTGCCGTAATCGATGATTTCAGCCCACAGAGCATCAATGCGGGAGAAAAGTTGGACGTTAGGTGGCTGGGAGCGGAGGGAGCGTTTCAAGGGTTGATGACATCGCCATAAACGAAGGAAGCGAGGATCAGGGTCAGGAATTGGGAGCCGAAAACGAGCGCGGTGACTACAGTATGACATTACTGCGGAGATCCGCGACGTCCAGTCACCGTAAGTTTCAAAGGAGTCGGACAACAGGTTATTACAGAATGCTTCCCAGTCGGCGTGACCGAATCGTTGTTTACGCCTGTTGTGGGAATGAAGGGTGGGGATGTGTATGAGAAAGTGATCATTGAAAAAGTTTTCAGCTGACACCTGCCAGTGAAAAGGAAGGGAACTCTGAGAAAAAGTGAGAGCGGGTGTAGTGGAGTTCTGTGAAACAGTGCCCGCTCGAGTAGGGGTGTCCGGGGTATTAAGAAGGGTGAGATGGCGTTCCTGCGCGAGGCAGTGTAGAAGGCGCCCAGGTTTGAGTGTTTGGGGGTAACCACAGAGCCTATGGGGAGCATTAAAGTCACCCCCAAGGAGGATATGGGTGGTCAATGAAAGGGAGTGCAGGAATGTGCCAAGAGCACTAAACAAAGAGGATGTGACAGGGAGGTTGTAAAAAGACATCAGAGCGAGAGAAATACGGGTAGATGGTTGGTAATAGACCACACCGACTCAATTTCAGGACGGTGGAGGGTATGTCTAGTGGTTCAACGAGAACGTCATTGTGTACATAAATGGACGAGAGTGGCATTTTCGTCTTAGGACGGGAATGCCACTTGGAGGTGATATGCAGGTAGCCCGAGACGGTAAGGGTCGTCCGAGTCTCCTGTATAAGGAGAAAATGGGGTATGGTGGGGCGGGTGAGAAGATATTGGTGGAGAGGGGTCATATTATGACGAAAGTCCCGGCACTTACACTGCAAAATATCGAAGTTCTTTTCACGTGCCGTCTAGGTCCTTGAAGTAGAGGAGGCACCTTCGCGTTTTTTGTCGGGGAAAGCGACTTTTGCAGGGAGTTAAGCGTATAGGTGAAGATTTCCTGTTGCTTGGATTGAGTTTCGAGGGTCGTAAGAATCTGGACAATCAAAATTTCCAGCCAAACCAAAGGAGTATGATGCGCAGTGGCGGTGGTTTCGACCATGTCGGCCAATTTAGTTACATGGGAGCCGGAGGTCGAGGCGGCGAGTGTGGCAAGTTGCTTATTTAGCTCCGCGAGTTCACAGGATGTGGTAGTTGCGAGTGTCTGCGTCAGCGCGAGTATTTTCTGTGGTAGCTCATTTGAGACGCGCCGTTGCTCGCGCTCCATGGTTGCGCTCCAACATAGCCAGCCGCAGATTGAAGGAGCGGCAAGGAACTCATGCGCTGAAGAGGAGGACGGCGAAGGCTGAGTGGCTCAGCGCATGGCTGTGCGACGGAGAAAAGGGGCTTTGGCACATCTCGTTGCTTAGCTGGAAGGTAGGGACAGGTGGAGTCGAGAGATGAGTGGGTGTTGACTTGGCAATGGATGCACCAGGGCTGGGCGCAAACGTGAGAATCGGGATCTGCTGGTAGAGGAGACGCACAGCGGCAGCACTTAGCCGGAATGCTGTGCTGAGGGCATTGATGAGCATGGTGCCCTATAGCAAGGCACCGAGTGCAAGTAGGGGGCTTAGGTTTATGTGGACAGCATCGGAAAGAGACGCGTTTAAAATAAACAATGCGAAGAATGACAGTTTCAGCAAATGTTATGAGGACGGAGCCCATCATACGTGCAGCGAGTATGTCTGAAGTGAAGGATTCGAGGTTATGCAAGAGCTCAGATGATGTGAAATGTCCACCGACGTTGTGTGTCACGCCGAGACATGATATTGGAGGACTGGGGGCATAGGGCTTAATGGTGATCAGCTTACCATTAAGTTCCAGACTTGTAAGGGGCAGTAGGAGGTGGGCAGTGAGGGGCGAGTGCGTTTCCAGAAACACAAGGCTCTGAGCAGGTTTGGCTTGAAGGGTGACCTCCGCACTAATCTTGGGAGAGAGATTTGCGGCGGCGATGATGGTAGCAAGCAGGTCGTACAGAGGCAGTTTTGGCGCGAGTGTTCCGGATGGAAGTTGAATTCCGACGGTAATGAGCTCGGAGCGGGGGCGGGCGGTCGAGGCAGGTTTTCAATTGGCACTAACGGTGTTCGAGCTGCTTTCAGGGGATCGCGTATTGTCTTCTTTGGCCAGCAATCAAAAAGCGCTGCCTCAATCTGTGGGTATTTCTTAGTCTAGGCCCACGGAAGACCTAATGCGTCTTCTTGGTGGTTTCCAGCTGCTCGTGCTGCTGTTGCAAGAAGTGAACAGAAAATTTTTCAACTCCAAAATGCCTGCTGACAGTTCTGTTGCTGTTATTTTGAGCACGACCAATCACTTTCAACTTAAAAGCAGCAGCATAGCTTCTGCAGGGGTGCAACAGCCAAAATTGAATTTGGAGTACATTTCGGAGCAGCAAAATGTAACTTCTGGTGCATTAAAATATTATTTTAGAGAAGGTTATGGGAAGAAAAAACCAAATTATATTATTAAAAAGCAACATTGTCCCATTATAAAAAAAAGAAGGCTTATATTTAGAAAAAAAAATCTATGCACAAAACATTCAACCAACCTAAATCATGCAGAGTGAACAAACACTGCTATATCAATAAATGTAGTATTCTAAATTACCCCACTGAGCAAACAATGATGGCGTCTAAATTTGCTGCACCTGTTGAACCCTTTCACTGATTCTGCAAATTCAAATGGGGCTCTGCCAAGCAGGCAACTCTCGAATTCGGGATATTCGGAAAACTGAAGGGTAGGGGTGGCAGGAAAAAAAAAAAGTACAATTTTTTTAGGGCGACAGCTTGTCATGCGCTGCTACAAATGATTGTCAGTAACTTTTTTAGATGTCAGTGATTATGGGAGTACTCAATTACGCTGCCCTACAAACTTGAGTAATTGAACGAAATGTGCTGTGTCTTGTGACTAGCAATAACAGCCCCTTCCAAATCATATTGCACTTTTCCGCGGGACACTCGTGTATTATGCTGAAGCACCATTCTGCACGAGTTTGAACAGGGCCAAGAAATTTTCTAACAGCTACATATCCCCCCCAAAAAAACCTCGCCCTCGCGTTTTTCTTTGCCTGATAGAGGATAGATTTAGGGCACAACTTCTCGGCTTGCTTGCAAGGCGCGTTCAACCACATAAGTAACAACGGTGCGCGCCCGTTGGTCCGGTGACGGCGCTGGATATCAATCGCTGGGACAAGGCAACTTCAAGCCAGAAAAATGTTTTTCGTGCCATTGCTATTCCAACCAATGTGGTAACTGGCAACGATGGTGTTCGCCGCATGTCGGCCTTTTTCGCTTGTGGATAACACGGAATACATCGCTAACATGCGATACTGCCTTTACTGACCAGGAAATTCATTTTTCCCATGTAGCGTTGGAAGCTATGGCAATGCTTTTTTTTTGCTTGAAGTTCTGGCATTCCCCCAATAGGTATCCCCTTAGGTTAGCAACCGATGGGCACGCGGCATTGTTACTTATGTTTATCTGGTCGATCCCGTCTCGCAACTGTCCTTACCTAACGAGTATTTAACTTATACTGTGGTTTAGGGTTAGGGTCTGCACGCTTGGTTCAATTTTCCGCTCAAATTAGCGCACCTGAGAAAATTAAGAGGTGGGCTGGGCGTTTTGGTGCAGCATGACGCAATTGCAGCAATTTTCATGGTTTTGGCACAATTGGCTCAGCTGTTGCACTCCTGCTTCTGTATCGACCCATTGTGTAACCCCAACATAGACACAATGTATACGCTGCACTGACTAGCACTAACACGCTACGTGTATTTGTGACTTTGGCTTGGCTTGGATTGATGTTCCGTGCATTGATAGTATGCATGATGCTGAAGAGATGGCAGAAGACTACATTCCTGCTGCAATTTTTAGAAATGCAATTCTTACTCCGAAAAAAAAAAAATCTAATTGTATATTTGTTGGGCGATTTGAAGGGGGGATGATGCGAGTGTGAGGATTACACGAGTAAATACAGTAACTGAAATAAAGAGAGAAGTTTTGTATCAGTACCTCTGTAGAAACACACCAATTTGCGCTCGTCTGTCCTCCTCTCTTGTTCATGTTTGAGCTTTGTGCCAGTAAAAAAAAGAACACAAGCAGAAAAAAGTGCGGCCAGTTCATTTGCAATAAAACAATGTTTATTACAAACTGACAAAATCGCATCACTGGTGCCATTCATATGGCGACAGCTTAAAAGCAGCAGCTACAGTGGGTGCTCGTCTCGTTCACTTCCACACTGGTAACCCTGCTTGTTTCGGCAAGCCCAGGGCATGAGCTCGGTGGTGGTTCCAGTGACTACAGTACCCGTGGGTGTCACCAAGATGGCACCTGCACAGCCTCCCTGCGTCTTCAGTCTCATCCGTTTCAGCGCTTGTTCCATGGCCACAGTGGGAGACGAACCTAAGGCCATTATAACCGACAGTTCATGCTTCGTATCCAGGTAACTTCGTAATTTCCAGCATGAACAACCTTCAATATCAATAGCAGTAAAACAAATAAATTACTCTAATATGAACTCCACTTCACAACTGTGAAGTAGCATTTTTAATAAATGCTCTCAACTTTGGTCTTCATTATTGCCACGTTTAGTTTTGTGTCTCACCAGTGAAGCGTTACTACTGCTTGGCGCAGGCCGTGCCACAATGTTTGTGAAACTTCCAGATCATTTTAGATAATTGAAATAGGATGGTACGCATTATGCAAGCAGTCTAGTCCATTCTAGAGTTGAGTTCACTAATTAGGCATTCTCCCAACCTTGTAAGTCACCAACGAGGCCATGCCACGCATTCATTTCAACTGCCAAACAGAGCTTTGAATATGAAGCTTTGCTGCTGGAAGAGCAAAAACAGTCATGTAGCAGCAGGTAAACAAATTGATCCAGCAGTGATTTAATGCTAGACCTGACTGTACCAACATACAATGAAAGAAGAAACACTAACTTCAGGAAGACTAGCATAATCAACTTTCCTCACACAAACTACGAAATGGAAGCAACACAATGAAGAAAGACACATGCAGAAGACATCAGTATAAAGCTATCAGCTGTTTACCGTAATTACTCTAATCTAACGCGCTCCTTTTTTCCGGTTAAGCAAGTTCATAAATCGCATGCGCGTTAGAATCGAGTACGAAAAAAAAAAAATGAATACGGTCATTCTATTGCCATCGGCATTTCCAAAATGGCCGCCCCCTACGTGCGTCGGCATGGCACGTCGGTGATTTCTGCCTATGTGTTTCCCATGTGCGGCACTTCGAACATGTGCTGAGGAGTTCGTCATCTTGTAGTGCATTAGCATCGACGGCATGGAAGGGCCGACTCCAAAAACTCAAGTGCACCACAATGCCGCTTTTAAAAGAAAAGTTATCGCGTGTGCAGAAACGGACGAAAATCGGGTCGCATCGCGGTCGTTCGGAGTTCCCAAAACGTGCGTGCGGGACTGGCGGAAACAAAAGCAGAAGATTGTCGACAGAAATAATTCATGCAAAGGCTTCAGTGGACCACAGTGGGGTCGGTTTCCGCAAATCGAAGAGCTGCTCGCCGAGTATGAGCTTGAGCAGCGAGCGGCATAGTGGCCCGTGACGACAGAACTGCTCCAAGTGCGGGCTATGCAATTAGCCTTGGAAAAAGGGCTAATGTAGAGCCAGTTTAAAGCGAGCAGGTGCTGGCTACCTAACTTTATGAAGAGGAAAGGCTCTTCCTTCCGAAGGTGAACGGGAATCTGTGAAAAATTTTGCGGAGGAGTGCAATGAAAAGCTGCAAAGTTTTTAGAGGTTCATCCTAAACTTGCGGCACAACAACAGCTACCTGCTTGGGCAAATCGGGAATGCCGATTAGACGCCTGTTTACTTCGACATGCCTGGCACCACAACCTTCAAGAAGAAGGGGGCGAAGTAAGTACGCGTGCTGACATCAGTCCACGGTAAAACTACAGTGACGGCAATGCTCTGTTACGCGTCAATGTGGGCACAAGCTTCCTCCGTGCCTCATATTTAAATGGAACACGCTCCCGAAAGGAGTCCTTTTTTCGAGTGGTGTGATCGTGCGGGCCAGCGAGAAAAATGGGTGCGCGTTGCAATTGATGTCTTACTTTTTTTTTTTTCGTCGTGGAAATCGGGTGCACGTTACAATCGAGGGCGCGGTAAAATCGTGTAAATACGGTAATACAGTGATAAACATGAGATACATATGGGCACTACATGCTTGTGAAGAGATGCCTTAGCTTATTCATATATCATGTTCATTACTGCAATAAACACTTGACAGATTGCACTGATGAGTTTTGCATTTTTTTTCTCATTGTCCTCAAATTTTTTTTACTTTGTGCAAAAAAAATTTGATCATGTTTAAATAACTAGCACATTTTCAGCTTTTTCGTAAGCTTGCAAACACCAGCTAAGCGGAGTAGTGACAAAGGCCTGCATGTGGAGCACAGCAATGCTCTGAAATCTGAAATTCTCCGAATAAAAACAATAAGTATCTTATCTAACGAAGTGCTTTTCATGCAGGTTCTAGACCATTTTTACATATTATAATAAGTGTTTTGTATACTGTACAGTTGCACCTGGGGGTAGTAGCTAGCTTTTGTCTAGTTACTTCAATGCTTGTATAGAAGTATGATTGATACAGACATATAACCTTAAAGAGTGCAATAATGTGACCTCTAAGTATTACAATTTAGAGTGATTCATCATGATTTATGACACACAATTTATTTAGTCCCAGGAGTAAAAAGATGCCCTAGCTTCTTTGTGCAGAAATAAATTTTATCGTAAGATACTTACCGGCTTGTAAGCGCACAGCCATATCATAGGCCAGGCAGGACCTTGCAATGGCCTCACCATGGCCTGTTGTGGAGACAGCACACACCGAGTCATCGGCAAATCCACCTGCGCCCACGATAGGGCTGTCACCCACCCGCCCACAACGTTGGCCCGTCAGGCCGCCTGTCGATGTGGCACATGCCACATGGCCGGCTGTATCGACTGCCACAGCACCAACAGTGTCATGCTCCCTGCGCAGAGGTCATGAAAGAAATGAAGGAAGGAGCAACACTGAGAGCTAGGGCTTGTTGGTGAAGCATTAAACAGCGCACATAAGTGACCAGTACACAGAATGGCAGCCGTTCTGTGTTCCCTTTCTGCGTCCTGAAAAAAAGAAGCAGAATTTCAATAAGGGCCTGTTTATCTTTGTTAGACAATATTAACGATAGACAATAATGCCAAGGAAAGTATAGGGTTGTAGTAATTATCACATAAATTAGAGTGGAAGAAAAGATAGCTTGCCGCCGCCAGCAGGAAGCGAATCTGCAACCTTTGTATTGAAGCATCTGTGGGTTCCTGTCAAGCTGCCTCTCATAAAAGTATGATTTAGCACACCTTCCTTCATGCACATCACAATGCTGCCTAGGCAGTGAGCAATGATATGGGCTGACCTAAATATTTTCACGCTCTTATGGCATCATGTAAATACTATCAACCTGCTTGAAGGAATTATGGTTGCATTGTCGTACTCACTTATGGTTAACGTTGATGGATTGGTACACGGTGCTGTGGAAGCACTGGAGTTCCTCCAACCTCTGCTTGGCCTTTTCAGAGACCAAGGAGCCATTGTCAACCGGTGGTATGCCCATTTCCCGAGCAAAGTCATCTGCCCATGGTCCCACCAACAGTGCATGCTCTGTCTGCACAGAGCACCAGAAAAGTCGTCAAAATATAGTGACAACTGCCCCTGGCACAAAAAAAAAGAGTTTGTAAGAGATGATGCATTATTACAGATACACAGTGCAAAATACGCTTCCAGTAGTATATCTTTAATTAGCAATGAATGAAAAATTATAGCACAATTACAAAATTACTTTCAATACATCATCAGCATTAAATGAACATGAACCAACTGACCAGTTTTTCTGCTGCACATATAGATGTGATGAGTAGTCACTTGTATTTTTCCACGTGCCAATGAAGCAGAACAGAACATTTTGCGTATGCTATATTGCAGCAGTCTCAGTAACCTATGACATGAGCCAGCATAAAGTGCATACTCCAAATAAATGTAGAAAGGCAGCACTAGTGCCTACTTGTGTGCAAATCCTTGTGTGGAGTAGTTTTACAGTGCATGAAAAAAACAACAAAAACACACAAACAGAGAAAGACTGGACAGGCGCTAACTTTCAACAATGAACATTGCCGAAAAAGGTAACGACATATATAGGCAACAGTGCTTTTCAATCATCATGATCGCACGCAGTTTGCAAATTCACATACCTTTACGTAGACAGGTTAGCTCCTTACACGAAAGGACCATTGACTGTTGTCTCAATAAATGCAAATAAAAGCAATCTTGCTTTTTATTTGTTTAATTTTCTTCACGTCTTTTCCTTACCAGACAGGTTTCCATGCAGCTATCGGTTTCATCGACACTTCTGCTTAAGAAAACACACATCTACAATCAAGAATAACGAAGTGCCATAAAACACGAAATGTGCAAAGAGTGGTCACCTGCTCCATAACCTTGCGTGCTAGGCTGACTGGGTTACGCACAGTACGCACAGCACCTACAGCACCAGCCTTCATGAGCGTGCCTTCCATGATGAGCGCATCCATCTCCACGCTGCCCTCAATGGTCAAAGAGGACCCATAGCCTGCAACACCAAACCATGAAGGTTCTGAAAAATGCACCTTACTTTCATTCACTCTTAAATGCAACATATATTTTTCTTTATGGAAACAAAGACTTTCCCGAGATATCTGTACTCATATTCCACAAACAGCCAGACTTGAAGCTTCACACCCACATATATTGTCTACAATCACACAAACTGCTTGCACAAGCTTTCTTCACTACTTAGTGTCAGAACATCACAAATGTGTCGCTTGAGGCTCAATGTATATTGTCGCGTGTAAAAAAGAGGGGCTTTGAGCAAGGAATATCCCGTAGTCGCAGAGACAAAGGTCAGTGACGCAACAAAACCAAAAAGCCTCAGCAAGAGCACGCCCTGTCTCAGAACGACTTCCTCGTTTGTTTCTCCTGAATGTCCTGGATGCGAGCTCGTGCTTACCGCAGTTCATAGACAGGTGGCATTATTCCCCTACTGAAAAAAAAAAAAGCATCGTGCACCAAACGTGCACACTGTGGGCACACCACAGCCGTACACCGTGAACAATCTCTGAGTAGTGCTTTCGACGCTGGGGCGACATGGTTTTGTCTGTAATCACCTCATAGTTCACGTCAATCATGCGACGCACTACTTTGTTGGGTCCAAAGTAGCGACTCAGGAGGTTTTCGGACAACCCCTGGCGGCGAACCAGAGTCCATACCCAAACTAGATCTCCTGGGGGGTATTCAACCTGTTGATGGCGAAGATTCTGGCGGCTTGATGGCATCCCGTTTGCCACCACTGTTAGGATTTCCTGTTTGTTGCGATGGTAACGGTAGCCGAAAGCGGCGAGCAGTTGAACGGACTTCGCTGAAGCCTTCACCCAGAGGCGGAATAGAGAGGCAATCAGTTTTGAAAACAGCACCAGGAAGGAGCATTTACTATAGCAGGTTGTCGTTTGTACAGAGCCGGCCAGCCCGACGAGGTCGGCTGAGGCAAAATCCTCTAAACATGGGGCTGTCACGGCCTTATATAACCTTTTGGTTTCTTCGAGACCAGTTCCCGGTGCTTCAAAGAGAAAGTGAAGCTTTCCCCGGAACAGCATGGTGGCTCGGCGGAGGAGGCGACGCTTTGCCTGGAACTGCATGGTGCCGCCTTCTGTGTGGAAGCTGGCGCTGGGACGGGGGAGACAGTTCGCCGGAACAGCGCTCGATCTCGTGAGAAGAAGCGCTCTCAAATGAGGGCCATGTCTGTGGCATAACAATCTGCAGTTTGTTGCTGCATGATATGCAGGCATACCAACTGTCGAGCTTCTTCAACATACTGAGCAAGCTGCTCAGCGTCAAGTGTGAGCGACCCGTTGTAATTGTGTGGTAACATAGCATCAGCATGGTCTAGCCCTCGCGCCCATAGACAAGATGAAGCGATGTGAATCGTGTTCTTTCTTGAATGGCAGTGTTATATGCAAATGTTATGTATGGGAGGACCTGATACCACGTCTTGTGCTGAATGTCTGCATATATGAATAACATAGCGGTGATGGTCTTGTCAAGTCGCTTTGTCAAGCCGTTAGTCCGCGGGTAATACACCGTCGTCTTGCAATGGCTGGTGAAGCTTAGTTTGAATACATCGTCAATGAGCTGAGTCGTGAAAACTGTTCTGTGATCAGTGATCACGCGAAACAGGGCACCATGGCAAAGAACAATCTGGTTGACGAAAAACTGGGCAACATCAGAAGCTGTAGCTCGTTGAGGGCTCTTGTCTCGGCGTATCTTGTTAGATAATCTGTCGTTAGAACTATCCACTTGTTACCGGCAGATGACAGAAGAAATTACCCCAGTAAATCCATTCCTAATTGATCAAACGGCGCCCTTGATAGTGCGATTGGTTGCAGCAGGCCTGCAGGCTTCAGTGGTGGAGATTTGTGGCATTGACATTCACGGCAGCTTTTCACATATCGCTTGACGTACACAAGTTTCAACCAATAGTACGCCTGTTGAACTCTGGCGAGAGTTTGTGAAAAGCCTAGATGACAGGATGTGGGCTCGTCGTGGCAGGTCAGAAGAATATCGTCTCGCATGTCAAAAGAGACCACTATCAGGTAATCTTTCTCATTGCCGCTTGAGTTTGTTTCGTACAAGACACCGTTTCGTAGGCAGAACAGAGAGATTGCAAGAAAGGTGTCGAGGTACGGGTGTGTTGCGTCCTTCTAGATTGTCAATGATGGTACAGACAATGATTGTCAATGACGATGGTAAGGTTAAACTCTTGCAATCGGAGACTCCATCGTGCAAGACGCCCAGACGGCTTAGTAAATTGGCTAACCAGCATAATGAATGATGATTAGTCACTACATTGAAGTGATGGCCGTAGAGGTAACGTCTGAACTTCAAGGTGGCCCACACTACTGCTGGGCACTCCTTCACCGAAGTGGAATAGTTCACTTCGGCACAAGACAATATACGACTGGTGTAAGCTATTACATGCTTGGTGCCTTCTTGATGTTTTTACAAGCACGGCGCCGACACCTACATTGCTCGCTTCAGTATGAACTTCGGCGGCGGCATCCTCGACAAAGTGAGCAAGAACTGGTGGTGCCTGCATACGCTTACGTAGCTCGATAAGAATTGTGTTCCGTTCTTCATTCCAAATGAATGGTACGTCATCACGAGTGAGACGAGTCAGAGGCTCGACAATTCTGAAAAATTGGCAATGAAGCAACAATAGTAGGCGCACAGGCTGAAGAAGCGACGTACTGCTTTCTTGTTATGGGGAATGGGGAAGGAGGCTATGGTGGTTGTCTTGTCGGGGTCAGGTCGAACACTGTATGCGCACACATGACCCAAAAAGCTAAGTTCTTCATAGCTGCAGTGGCATTTTTCTGACTTCAACGTGCGGTTCGCAGAGCAGAGTGCTTCCAGAACAGCCTGCAGACGCTTCAAGTGTTCCTCGAAGGTGATTGAAAACACGACGACATCATTGAGATAAACTATACAGGTGTTCAACTTCAGACCGGTAAGAAGAGTGTCCATCATTCTTTGGAATGTCGCTGGTACAAAACACAGGCCGAAGGGGAGCACCTTGAATTCATACAGGCCATCTAGTGTAACAAAAGCAGCTTTTTCTCTGTCTCTTTCATCAACCTCAATTTGCCAGTGTCCCCTTTTCAAATCTATGAATGAAAAATACCTTGCCCGCCTTAGTGAATCATCGATGCGTAGCAGAGGATACACGTCTTTTTTAGTCACATTGTTCAGCTTTCTGTAATCCACGCAGAAACGCAACGTTCCGTCCTTTTTCTTTACAAGAACGACTGGCGATAATCACAGACTATTGAGCGGCTGTATATCATCATCCTGAAGCATTTATTCGGCTAGAGCATTGATCACGTCACATTCTTTGGCCGAAACTCGGTAGGGTTGTTGATTCATGGGCGAGACATCGGTGTACGTAATAATCTGGTGTTTTGTAAGGGGCGTTTGACGCACTCTCGAGGACGAAGCGAAACACTCCAATTCAAGCAACAGTTCCTGCAGTGCTGCACACTCTTGTTGCGTGAGGCTCGAATTGATGTCCAGCTTTGCAAGAGCCATAGAAACGCCTGTTGATGCCGATTGTAGCCCGCTGTTCATTGATATGGCAGCAAAACATTTAGCAACATCTTCGATAGGGTAGGCGAAAGCAATAGTGGTGCGATGAAAAAGGTGCCGCAGCTCATTACTAAAACTTGTCACAAGCAGCGTGGCACGTCTGTCATGAAGCGTAATGAGGCTGCGGACGGCGCAGACACCTATGCTGAACAAAAGTGTCAAGTCTCCTTCGGCAACTCCCTCCCCGTCACGTAGCTCGTCAAACACGACATCAATTAGGACACTTAAACGTAGGGGCAACGTGATTATGTCGGCTGAAACACGAAACATGCTGTCATCAGGTTTTTCTGCTGCTTTGTCTGTCAAGAACGTCACGGTGTGCTGTCGGAGGTCAATTATAGCACCGTATTCACATAAAATGTGAATGCCTAGGATGAAGTTTTGGGAGCATTTCGGAAGTATAAGGCAGCGGCAGAGAAATGTGCGTCTGCGAATGCCCACTCTAGTCATGCAAATGCCAAGAGGGGTGACGGCATACCCGCCTGTTGTACAAATTTGTTTTCGTACCACGGCGTAAAACTTTCTTGAGATCCGTCACCAGTTTTCTGCTCATGATGAAGTAGTCAGACCCTGTGTCGAATAAAGCATAAGCATCGTGGCGGCTGTTGAGCACTACAGATATGTCCAGGGAAAATCGGCTTTCTGATTCGGGAGCTGTCGTCGTCTAATCACTGCAGGTACGTACTTGCGTCGATGGGGGCCGTTGCTCGCGTCGTTAATCAGCGGCCCCATCTCCCGAAGGTCACTGTCATTAGTTTTCCCTCCTAGGGCTGAGCGACCGTGCTGGTGCTACCCTTGCGTAGTTGGGGACACTTGAAGAAGACCTTGGAGATGGTAATCGTGACTGTCGCCGCGGGGCAGTAGCATGCGCTGCTCGGAAAGGGAAGTAGCATGCGCTGCTCCTCGATCGCTCTGGGTCTTTCGCCAAATCTCGGCCTGGGAGAGTCGACAACAAAACCCTGAAGTCCGAGGCGGCAGTACTGACATTCGCGGTTTACATGTCCGGCTTCGCCACAGTGGTAGCACAGCGGCCACCTGTTCGGTGTGCGCCATACGCCCGATTTTCACACGGAGGAGCTCCTGACAGCTCCTGACAGCACCGAGATGCTCCTGACAAGCTCCCAGAAGCTCCCATCAAGCTTCCATTGAAAGCATCCATGACGCTACCACCATCATGTGCACATTGCTACCGTCAATATGTAAATATTGTAATTGAACATTCTTGTTAACAGTTCCGGACACTCTCCTTGACATCTCCCCAAGACTTTGGGTGGCTCTGGTCCTCTAGGGCAGACTTCCAACTACACCAACTCGTGGCAGGGATGTCCCATGCTTGACTCGGGCCTGATCGATATGGTGAGTGCTTGACTTTCTTGAAGATTTGCCGGGTTTTAGCTTTTAGAGTTTTTCTGAAACTGGGTTTTCAGCTTCCTTATTCTAAATCTGGCAGTAGTATTACTGTGTGTGTAAAGTTCGCTACCTAATGTCACGGCAGGTAAGAAAGTCCTCACTCATGAACACCATGGAGTTGGTAAAAAAGCTATAAAGACCAGACCTCTTACTACTTTTTGAAGAGCTGGGAATGACAATGGGAGAAATGAGAGAGAGTTGCAGCTGATTGGGGCAATTCATGAATGGAGTGCAGAGGATGATGAAATTGAGGAGTGCTGAGAGAAATTTGAAAAAACAAAGGATGGGCTGAGATCAACAGGATAATTGAGAAAAGACGATTGTCTTTAGCAATTTATCAGGCATCAAGTAACCCGGTTAACGGGAGAGCACCTTCCGAAATGAAAAAAAAAAAGGCAGTCCTGCCAAGTCTATGTATACAGTGAGTCGCTCAGAAGATAGATAAACAAAGGGCATTTAAGGCTAGAAAACGGTTCGTTCACCACAGTTGCCAAGAGCCTGGTCACATTGCGATTGGCTGCAGTAAGCCAAGAAATGTGCTCTTTTAACGCGATAGCATTAAAGAGCTCGTTTTGCGAAAATTCTGGCGTCGGCGTCGTTAGTTGTGAGCGAAAAATCATCATGTTATGTGTGACCAAAACAAAGAGAATGATGCAAATAAAAAAAGTCACGGCTTTGCCACAAAGGCGAAGCAATGAACGCGATAACAACAAATTGGAAGGTCACGTGCAGAATGGCAAGCAGATCGAAACCTGCCCCACGTTTTTCACGCAAAAATGGCGCACGAAACATACTTACAGGCACAGATGAATGGGAATAAGTGTCTCAGTTGTTACTTCCCTGTGTCTGAAAAGCGCACACTTTTCGCAAACGGAGACTGTGCAATGATTGCAATGACCTTTGTGTGCCCGATAACTATAACACAATTGTTTCAGGGAAAGCCCGAGGCCAGCCAAGACGTATGATCCTCCCCATCGTGAGATAAGAACGCGCGAGGGAGCGTCCACCCTCCTCCTCTCCGCGGTGCAAAGTGCGTGTGGGAGATGAGAGCGTGCGCCGCCGCATCGTGACAATGTGGCGACATGTGCTCATTGCGCCATCTTGCTGGTGATGCTGAAAACCGAAACTGAAACTTTAATCATATTGTGACGGGGCGAGGTCTAGACTTACAGGATAGCGTTCACCGAGAATCGGCAGCCGAACAAGATGTCTGAGTTGCCTCTCGCACAAGCGCCTAACGCACAGGCATCTTCTTCATCTTCGCCAAGTGCCACACTTGCTCCTGTCGATGATGCACCGTAACATCACTCCCCTGCGGCGGAAGCGCCGTCACGGCGCTTAGTACGGTGGCGACGAACGAGGAGGGTGATACGGTTTGAGTCCGGAAACGTGTACAACATCTGTCTTGAGTGAGGTGGTCGAAGAGGCATTGTTTAGGGGTGCGATCTCGTAGCTCACGTCACTAAGTTGTCGTAACACTTTGTAGGGGCCATGGTAGTGTGATAGTAGCTTCTCTGATAAGCCGACTTGGCGGTTTGGTGTCCAGAGAAGTACCAGAGACCCCGGAAAGAAGTGCAGGCTTTGGTGGCGACTGTCATAGCGTTGATGCGCTTGCGACAAGTGCAGCCGATCACGGGCAAGCTGACGGGCTGCATGGGCTCGAGAAACGACATCGCTGGCGTACTCAGTAGACAAGGGGGCAGCCGAAGGAAGGAGCGTGTCAAATAATGATGCTGGATGTCGGTCAAATAGCAAATAAAACGGCGAATAACTAGCTGTGTCGTGCCGTGAAGAATTGTACGGGAACGTGACAAAAGGGAGTGCTTTGTCCCAGTCACGATGATCTGGCGAAACGTACATTGACAGCATCTGCGTCAGCGTTTGGTTCAGACGCTCGGTCAATCCATTTGTCTGTAGATGATAAGCGGTGGTAAGCTTGTGCTCAGTGGAGCAGGTGCGGAGAATGTCATCCACAACACGTGAAAGAAAGTACCTTCCTCGATCAGTAAGCAGCTGCCGCAGAGCGCTGTGATGACGAATGACTTCATACAAGAGAAAGTCAGCGACGTCAGTGGAACAGCTTGTCGGCGGTGCTTTAGTGATGGCAAAGCGTGTGGCGTAGTCTGTGGCGACTGCAACCCATTTATTTCCGGATGTGGACGTAGGAAACGGGCCCAACAGGTCAAGGCCAACACGGAAGAATGGTTCCGTCGGTATGTCAATGGGCTGTAGGAGGCCAGACGATAGCACAGAGGGGTGCTTGCGGCGTTGGCAGCGGTCGCAAGCAGTGACGTAGCGAACCACAGAACGATACAGTCCGGGCCAGAAAAAGCGACGTCGCACACGATTGTAGGTATGAGAGACACCTAGGTGACCGGCTGTAGGTACGTCATGTAGTTGTTCGAGAACGCTGGTACACAGGTGATGGGGAAGCACGAGTAGTAATTCCGGGCCATCAGCGTTGAAGCTGCGACGGTACAGAATGTTGTCGTGCAGTTCGAACAGGCGAACGGAAGGGTCTGTTGGAGCAGAGGTCGGACGCTCGATGATGGAGAGTAACGACAGATCACGTTATTGTTCGGTGGAGATATCACCTAAGCGTGGATGGAGAGAACGCAGAGGTCTGAATCAAGGTCTGCCAAGTCGGGCGTTTCAACCGGATAACGTAACAAACAGTCTGCATCTGTGTGCAGGCGTCCCGACTTGTAGTGGACCACGAATGAGTATTCTTGCAGACGGAGCGCCCAGCGACCAAGAAGTCCAGATGGGTCCTTTAGCGATGACAGCCAGCAAAGAGCGTGATAGTCTGTAACAACGGAAAAAGTTCGGCCATACAGGTAAGGCCTAAATTTCGCCACGGCCCACACTAAAGCTAGGCATTCACGCTCAGTGATGGAGAACTTCCGTTCGGCAGGTGAAAGAATACGACTGGCGTAAGCAATCACGCGGTCCTTCCCGTGCTGTCGTTGGCCAAGGACCGCTCCAATTCCATGGCCACTGGCATCGGTCCGAAGCTCTGTAGGTGATGCAGGGTCGAAATGGGCCAGTATTGGTGGCGTAGTCAGCAGATGGATAAGAGCCGAAAAGGCGTCTGCTTGCTCTATACCACATGCGAAGGAAACGTCCTTCTTTAAGAGATCAGTAAGCGGTCGAGCGATGTCGGCGAAGTTGCGGACAAATCGACGAAAATAGGAACATAGCCCTACAAAACTTCGGACATCCTTGGTTGAGCGTGGTTCAGTAAATTGTTGTACTGCTAGCACCTTTTCGGGATCTGGTTGAACACCATCGGCACTGACAAGGTGGCCGAGTATGGTGATTCAGCGACGTCCGAAATGGCATTTTGCAGAATTGAGCTGGAGAGCAGCTCTTCGAAAAACATCCAGAATGGCTGACAGACGTGTTATATGGCTGGCAAAGGTAGGTGAAAAGACGATGATATCGTCCACATAACATAAGCAGATGGACCACTTATATCCTCGGAGAAGGGAGTCTATCATGCGCTCGAAAGTTGCCGGCGCATTACACAGTCCAAACGGCATGACTTTGAACTGGTAGAGGCCGTCGGGCGTAACGAAAGCAGCTTTTTCACGATCCATGGGGTCGACAAAAATTTGCCAATAGCCGGACCGAAGGTCGATATACGAAAAGTATTGGGCACCATGGAGGCAATTGAGGGCGTCATTAATCCGAGGCAAAGGGTAGACATCTTTGTGGGTCACTTTATTTAAATGGCGATAGTCCACGCAAAAGCGCCAGCTGCCATTCTTCTTCTCAACGAGCACGACTGGGGAGGCCCAGGGGCTGGATGAGGGTTCTATTACGTCTTTAGTAATCATTTTGTCCACTTCATTCTGAATTACTTGGCGTTCCTTGTGAGATACACGATATGAACGCCGCCGTATAGGACTGGCGTCACCAGTGTTGATCCGGTGAGTCACTGCAGTTGTTTGGCTGAGAGGGCGGTGGTCAAACTCGAAAACGTCTCTATATGATGTTAGACTACGGAGGCTGGCAGCTTGCACTGCAGTGAGGTCGGGAGCAATCATCTTGTTAATGTCATCTGCAGGCAGAGTGTAATTGCGACCAAGACATGGGGATGTAGTATCGGTGTCCAAACCAGTAACGTTGCAGCTGTCAAGTGGAGATAGGGTGGCCAAAGACATGTCTTGCGGAATAACTTGAGTCAAGAGACTCACGTTGAGTAGTGGTATAACCACTGTATTATTAGCGACGACGACAACAGTGTGAGCAAGGGCGACGTCTCGGGCCATCAGTACGTCGACTATAGGAGTGACGAGGTAGTCACCATCGGGCACATGACATGAGCACGACAAAGTGACATATGTAGCAGCTTGCGGAGGCAAGCGAACGTGGTGACGAGAGCATAAACGGGGAGAATAGTCAGCTGGAAAATCGGCAAACTGCGGCAGTTCAAGCTGAAGAGCAGCAGTGGCACAATCAATGAGTGCAGAATGACGTGACAGGAAGTCCAAACCAAGTATGAGGTCATGAGGACACATTTAAATGACGGCAAACTGAACTAATGTAGGATGAGCGGCAATGGACACAAGGGCCGTGCACATCCCTTGAACATCAGGGGTCCTCTTGTCAGCGACACGAAGTTTGTGGGAAGCGGCAGGAGTGAGCACTTTATGTAGGCGTCAGCGAAGGTTCGCGCTCATTACAGAAATGTGCGCTCCAGTATCTATAAAGGCAGAAGTAGCCACACCGTCAATGTCAAAGTCTAACAAATTTTGTCTCGTCGGAAGCATCAAGAGAGAATTTGTGGAGGGAGTTGAAAATGCAGCGTCGCCTCCGGGCGCTGCACCGTTTAGTTTTCCAGGTAGGCAGGAGCGGGGTTGAATGGGAACAACGGCCTGCAAGTCTGCGGTGAGCGAGACGACTGGCGACGTCCTGGAGGCGAACGCGACTGACGACCATGCGGTGACGGAGATCGGCTGTTGAACCTTCTTGAAGTTGAAGTTGAAATTTATTTCACCACAACCATACACCGTGATTTACACAGACAAGAAACAATTGTGGCATGGAAAGTAGGAAAAAAGCTGCGCTATAGCAGCTTGACTAGCCCCACCTCCCATTCTGTAGTTGTTTTGCCTAGAAGGCTGCGCGGCAGACGCGAAGCGGGTGCTGTCCTGTCGGTAGTGAGATTGAGATGAAGTCCGAGGTGGTGCAGTAACGGACGACATGACCAATACGGTGGCAATGAAAACAAATTGGCCGATTGTCGATGGTTCTTCACGCAGCAGGGTCGCGAGATTGGACCGTAAACTGCTGCTCGTGATAGGACGAGGGTGGACGCCTTAAAGCTCGCTGCGGGCTGGGCAAAGCGCACCACCAAGGGAATACCTATGCTGGCGAGTTCTTGGCGGACGATGGCTTGAACCATGTTAGCAGTGAGTGGGGTGGTGTCACTTACAGCGGTGTGAGCCGGAGCAGAAGCAATGGCTTCAAGTTTGCGCCATACAATTCGGGTCACCTGATCCGATGAATCTAAAGGTGGTGGCTGTGTTCTTGCACGATCTTTGCAAGATGATGTTGCAGCCCTATTCAGAAGGTGGGTAAATACGCTGTTAATCAGCCGGCTCTTCGCTTGCTCGAAGCGCCGACATTCTTTTATAATGGCGTCCACTGTAGAAAAATTTTTGCAGATGAGGAGGTTGAATGCGTCATCCGCAATCCCCCTAAGAATATGTCCGACCTTGTGAGCCTCCGGCATCTCGGCATTGGCTTTGCGACACAACGATAACACATCTTCTATATAGGAGACGTAAGACTCGGTCGAGGTCTGCGCCCGAGACGCGAGCATTTTGTTCGCGGCCATTTTTCTTCCAATCGGCTTTCCGAACAGGTCTAGCATTTTCTCCCTGCACACTGCCCAACTCACAAGTTCTGTTTCATGGTTCTCATAACACGATTTGGCGGTTCCCCTAAGATAGAATAACAGGTTTGCCAGCATAGGAGTCGGGCCCCATCGGTAACGAGTACTCACACGTTCGTACTCTGCCAGCGAATCTTCAACGTCAACTTCATCTGGATCGCCGGAACTGCTGAACGTGCCAGGATCCCGCGGGGATTCGAGCACGAAGGTTGTGGTCGCAGAAGGATTTGTAGTTACCGCATCATCTCCGGCCGCAGGAACGCCAGGAGCAGATGCAGACGCCATACTCTCCGTCATCGTTGTGGTATGACCCTTCAAACGTCGGCAGCTGCGAAGTTCCGTTGCGAGGCGGTTGCCCAGCACTTCCACCAAATGTGATGGGGCGAGGTCTAGGCTTACAGGATAGCGTCCACCGAGAATCGGCAGTTGAACAAGATGTCTGAGTTGCCTATCGCGCAAGCGCCTAACGCACAGGCGTCTTCTTCATCTTCGCTAAGTGCCACGCTTGCTCCTGTCGATGATGCACCGTAACAATATCATCATTTGGGATGCTGAGGGCCCAGGTCAAAAAGCCTCTTCATAAGCTTGACTAGGACCCCAACCCGTACAAAGTGGCAGGGATAGGCAAGTGTATAGGGCAGTACAATAATCTATGAAATGAAAAACAACATATCAGGTTTAAATTACATCACACATAGGCAGAAAAAATTAGCTCAGTGAATTTCCCGGGCCCCTTCCCTTCCTATTATTTCTTTCTCTTTTTCTCCTTGTTTAGCAAAGAAAAAAGAAAAAATGCAGAACACTGCCACTGACATAACCTGAGTGAAAAAATTACGGCATAAAATAAATCAGACAACACCATCACTTAAATACAACACTAACCAATACTGTTAAGGAGTACAGAAATATTTACATATGCACAAATATATACAGATAATACAAGTGAAACAGCGAAAAATAAACCTTTAAAACAATATACCAACTACATTTTCGATAATCATATAAAATATCGAGACCTCACAAATGAGAAAATAAATACAATGGTATAACACATACAAGACTAAACAGTACCTTTAACAATATTTTCACATTGTTAGTTGATTCAGATAAAACAGCAAGAGAAAGCGCAGCATCTCCTTGCCGTACTACGTGCACGTGAATGAACAAAACCACGTGTGAACATGACGAGTGTTGTAAAAAAAAAAAGGTTCGCTGGCTTATACGAGCAAGTGTGCCCAAAAAGTTATCACTTTTTAGTCCGGTGTAATAGCGTTTCATAAGACTTGTTTGATAGTAATTTGGTAGGGTTATTAACTTCATTTCCTCAAAAAGCGGTGAAGTGCGATTTTCATATGAAACATCTGCAATGGCCGAACCGCCCTTCCTGTATTACATATAATTTGTAAATATTTGTCAAAGTTGTCATGCCCCAAACTGGATGACAATAATTTATGTGCGATAAGAACGATTTGTAGGTGAGAAGTTTAACTTTTTTAGAAAGCAGGAAACACACCCTAGACAAGATTCCGGTTATCCTGAATACACTCGAAGACCGCTTTACAACATGGGAATTCCATGACGTGTTCATCAAAAATTACACCCAGACATTTAGCACTTGGTACTATCTGAAGTTCCAAGGTGCTGATCTTTAACAGGGCATGCAAAGGCGAAGCTTTATTTATTGGTATTTATTAAGTAGGTAGTTTTCATTTTCGAAGAGTTTAATTTTAAAGAATTATTGAATGTCCAAGACGCTATCTTTAATAATATCTGGTTTGCGTCATTGATAAGATCTTTATAGTTTTGAGCAGTGAGAAGTAAGGTTGTGTTATCTGCATACATATCACATTTTACAGACGCGTCAATATTTACAATATCATTCATATATACGCAAAATAAAAGGGGTCCCAGCATACTGCTCTGGGGCACACGTGCTGAAATTGCTTGTAAATTGGAGGTGTGATCGTTGGTGACCACCATCTGCTGACGATACTTTAGGTAAGATTCAATCATTTCAGAAAGACACCTCGAAGCCGTAGAGATTGCATTTCTGTAAAAGTGTGACCTGATTTATAGTATCGAACGCCTTTCAGTGAGATACCTATTGTGTGTAGTTCACGTTCAAAAGCATCTAATATGAATTCCTTCGCATGCTCAGTTGTTTCATGATTCCGAATTGTGATGAAGTGATATGGTGTTTATCTAAAACGGAAATCATAAGTTTTTGAATCAGTTTTTCTAAACCTTTTGATATTACAGGCAGCATAGATATACGCCCGTAGTTAAGCGAGTTCTTATCGCCTGCCTTGTACAACATGATTACTTTCGCCACTTGCAGTTTCTGTGGTAAGACTCCATTTGAAAGTACCAGGTTGAAGATATGTTCCAATAAATCAGCAATGAGATTCAGCATGTGTTTAATGGGTCTAATCCAGATACC
The DNA here is from genome assembly GCA_013436015.1 of Rhipicephalus annulatus. Lineage (NCBI taxonomy): Eukaryota > Metazoa > Arthropoda > Arachnida > Ixodida > Ixodidae > Rhipicephalus > Rhipicephalus annulatus. The sequence goes on from WOVY01010496.1 coordinate 43,506, forward strand.
GTATATGTCACAGCATGTGCAGTTCTTTACAGACGACAAAACATGGGTAATTTCGCTGGCTACTGTTGGCGCCAGAACCGCACTCTCAGGAGTACTGTCTGATAAATATATAGTACAATCTGGGTTGTGCGCTTTTTTATCAAGGACACAAAATAGTCATTCAACACGCTAGCTAAATCAGCATTGCAAATAGTGTCACCATTCACCACAAGCTCAATGGGCCAAAAGTTGTTACCGTTACGATCAAGAAACTCATTTGGTCTTGACCAAGCTAGCTCAGATTTGTTCACTACTTCATTGTTAAAGGTGTTGTTTAGGTACTTTCGCTTTTCATAAGGCAGCAAAGTTAACTGCCTGTTAACTTTGTTTCTTAGGTCTTTGAAATGTTTAAGCATGTCTACATTCTTATTTTTCGAAAAGAGTCGAATAATCTACCGTATTTACTCGATTCTACCGTGCCCTCGATTGTAACGCGCATTCGGTTTCCACGACAAAAAAAAAAAAAAAAAAGACATCGATTGCAACGCGCACCCATTTTTCTCGTTGGCCCGCACGATCACACCACTCAGGAAAACTACTCTTTTTGGGAGCATCTTCCGTTTAAATATGAGGTACAGGGGAAGCTTGTGCCTATCTGATGTGCAACGGAGCATAGTTTTACCGTGGCCCAATGTCGGCATGCAAACTTGCTTCGCCCCCTTCTTGCCAGTTGTGGTGCCAGGGATGTCGAAGTAAAGAGACATCTGATCGGCATTCCTGATTTGTCCAAGCAGGTAGCCGTTGTTGTGCCGCAAGTTTAGGACGAACTTCTGAAAACTGTGAAGCTTTTCTTCGTACTCCTCCGGCAACTTTTGGCATATGCCCGTTCGCCTTCCGAGGGAAAAGCCTTTCCTCTTCATAAAGTTAGTTAGCCAGCACCTGCTCGCTTTAAACTGGCTTCGGCATTAGGCCTTTTTCTAAGGCTAACTGCATATCCTGCAGTTGGAGCAGTTCTGTCGTCACGGGCCGCTGTACCGCTCACTGCTCAATCTCATACTCGCCGAGCAGCTCTTCATTTGCGGAAACCGACCTTGCTGTGGTCTACTGAAGCCTTTACGTGAATCTTTGCTGTCGACAATATTCTGCTTTTGTTTCCGCCAATCCCGCACGCACATTTCGGGAATTTCGAACGACCGGGATGTGCCCGATTTCCGTCCGTTTCGGCACACGCGATGACTTTTCTTTTAAAAGCGGCATCGTGGTGCACTCGTCGAGTTTTTAGAGTCGGCCCTTCCATGCCGTCGATGCTAATGCACTACCAGATGACGAACTCCTCAGCACAAGTACAAAGTGCCGCACATGAGAAACACATAGGCAGAATGGCCGACGCGCCATGCCGACGCACATAGGGGGCGGCCATTTTGGAAATATCGATGGCAATAGAATGACCGTATTCATTTTTTTTTCGTACTCGATTCTAACGCGCATGCGATTTATGAACTCGCTTAACCGGAAAAAAGGTGCGCATTAGATTAGAGTAATTATGGTATTTTTAAGTTTTATTTCCTTGATGCAAGGCTTCTTAGCTCTGCACGCAGGCCTCTTTTCTTTGTACGGAAAGCATTGTTTATAAATTTTTGTTACTTTTTTATGTAAACAGTTAGAGCCAAGACCAGGTTCCTGCTCACAAATAGCGTCTGATTAATCAGTCAATAATATCTCTCTGCACAACGCAGCAAATGTGGGCTCATTAATATGTTGAAGAACTACCGATTGTTTTTATTGTGATCGTGAATGACACGCTGTTTCGTGTATAATTATAAATAAGGGAAGATGGTCCCTAATGGGTGCACTCAGTAAGCCATATAAAGAATTTATAGCTTTTATGTTAGTGATGAACACGTCGAGTAATGTAGCGTTATTTTGTTCATAACAAGTCCGAGTGGTGATAACATTAGCAAAGCCATTGGATTCAATAATATCATACAACTCAAACTGCAAATGCGATGATTTAGCAAGGTTGATATTTTAATCTCCTACAAGGACTACCTTGCAACTAGTGCCACCAGCCCACCTTAAGTATCAATCTGGGAATTCTAGGAAATGTGTCTTATTGGCACTGGGAGGGCGATATAAAAAACCAATAACAAAATGGTCGCTTTGTACAGTCAGAACCTAATACTGATCAGTGATGCAGGAAAATTCTTGAATCGCAGAGCATTTTATGGAATTCTTAATCATCAACAACACCCCACCATCCATTTTCGTTGAGCGCTTCAAAAAATAAGCTGCATAGCCAAGTATCTTCAAAATTTTGGTTTCATTTTGATACCATGTCTCAGTTATAAAACATATTCAGGTTCAGAACAAAGAGTTGTCAAGAGAGCTCTTATTTGATCTTTCTTATTACGTGCCGATTGTGCATCAAAGTGAATAAACTTTGTGCTACAGTCGAGCCCGCTTATAACGAACCTGAGCGTGACGCGGCATCAGTTCGCTGTATCCCGCGTTCGCCGTATCCTGAAGTTCGTAGTAAATGAAACACAGCTTTAAAAAAAGTGGCGAGTGAAAACACAAGCTTTTCTTGCCCCCAAAAGTCTGTAATGCACGTGTTTCGAAAAGCAGAAGCGATAAGGGCGGTCTCGAGTTTATTTAAAACGGCAGGGTGCTCATTCACCAAGGCCTGTGCCATAAGCTGCATGAGGCACTGGCTCTGAAGTTTCATCGTTTTCGCAATCCCATTCCTTCAAATCACTCTCACCACGTACTCCATTCATAATGCCCCAATCCCTGCACGGTTCCGCAGTGTCGGCATCATCATCGGCCATAATTAAACCATTGCAACAAATGTCTCACCCGCTCTCCCAGGTCGAAGTCGATGACGCGCTGCCGCAAATCGTCGCCGCAGTGGTCTTGTTCGGAAGCTTCAGGCTTGGCGTGTGCCCGACGTCGACAAAGTCGGCCTCGCGAAAACAGTTTTGCGCGCATGTAGCCGTCCCCGTCGCCCACGATATACTCACAATCTCTACAGCCGAATACAGGGAAGCCCGAAGCGGCAAGTTCGCTGCCAGTTGGTCAACAGCTATGAGCAAGGACCCTGCAACGCGGCACCTAACGCGCGGATTATGCTCAAGTCAAGCGGTCACACTTTCGACGTTTTCTTGAGCGGCAGGAAAAAGCGTGGTTGTCCTCCCGTCGACCATCATGACAACACACGCACACCAAGAGCGAGCAAGACGTGCACATGCGACACACATGCCAGAACGTGTGGAACAGCTCTGGGCCCGTTTCCAGTCAGAAAACGAAACTAATGCGAGCCAGCGTGGCGGGCCTCGTGGAGGCATTTCCTTCCACCGTGGGCGAGGGAATTGTGATCAAAAGAGAACAGCAGATTTGCGAGAGAAGGGCAAGGAGTTGCGATAAAGAGAGGCAGGATGCGGCAGGAGGGCGACCTTGAAAACCAAAACACACGGAAGGAGACAGGTTGGGTAGCTTGCTTGAAAAGGTTTGCGAAACTCGCCCGTAAAAAAAATTGGTTCCAAATCTGCATGTTACACCGCAAACGTAGTTGAAAGACGATAGTCTTGCATCTCGAGAGAGTGAACAAAACGTTTATTTCATGTTCTGCGCAATAAAATCGGTGAATGGTATTTTGGAGGCACCGCGTTAGAGTGCCTCGAGCGTGTAGCGGAGGCGAACTAGCGCATCGAGGCACGTTAGACACAAGCGCCATCTGGCAGTTATCTTAAAAAACGAAGGCGTGCAGCCCGCGGAGAAATAGTCTCGGAGGTAATAAGGTGCAGAACGCAAGGCCAGTCTCGGAGGTGATAAGGTGTAGAACGCAAAGCGACGGGCAAGTGCCACCACCGTAAAGTTGTAGCAAAGCGTTGGAAACACCTTTTTGAGCATCGCACTGCACTGTCAGCGCAGCGCGATGAACGCTACATTCCTTAGAGTTACTTGTGTGTGCCTCTTCTAATATAAAGGCAGACATACAAAACTTTGAAGTGTTGTTACGGCGCCTCAGATATGCGCAATAATTGTTTTTTATTTGAGAATTGCACAACTATGAAGGCTAAACCTTGACCAATATTGGTGGGCGCTGCGAATGAGGTTGACCGTTTAAGGTATCACCAGGACGCACAGACAGACAAACGTACAGACAGACAGACCAAAATTTTTCCGTCGAAGGTGCCTAAAGAAAGACTATTGTCGTTAAAACTTGAAAAGAGTGCCTACACGCGCAGAAGTCAAAGCACAGCCGCCTAGCTTGGTGCGGACGGCGGTTTTCGAAGAATTGGAGGCCTTGGTCAAAAAATCATTTTGTTGCGTCGGTAGGTTTGCGTGGCCTCATCAACTTCGATATTTCGCGATTCGTTCCATTCAAGAATAATGCGCCTAATTTATCGAATGACACATAATCGTTCAATGCCATGTTAGTTTGATAACTAGTGACTATTCCCTAATAAGAGACAGGTCCTGAATGTTTGCGATAATGTGGACTCGGCTTTCCTCAGCTTTTCGTGCCTTGATAAGACCATTGTCAACCCTTAGAAATTTCCAGTGCTTTTCCCTTTTCAGGGAGAGCACTTCTGAGAACAGTCTCTTGTTCTCAGGCGTCAGATGGATATTTATGTAAACCCTTGCACAATCTGACTGAGAAAAGCCGAGTGTCTGGGTTGTTAGAAGAGCCTTGCGTGCTTTACGCAGAAATTCATCTTTCTAGTTCCGGGAACAATATCTAGCCATAATATTCATGTCTTTTTTCGCAGGCACACGGTGAATTGCATCAACATCAGCTGGGTATACAGGACATCCGATTACATCTCCCATTTTTTAAAGAAGGCAGAGTAGTCTTCACCTTTCTTAGAGGGCACACCCTTTATCGCGATGTTGTTTATTCGTGAACACTGTTCGATGTCGGCTATTTTAGCAGTCATTAGATCAATAGATTTCTGTAGAGACGTATTTTCAGCAGTGAGAGACTCTTGTTTCTTTTTCATTTCTTTGGAGAAAGTATTGATGACAGACACACTTTAACGAAGCTGTACGATTTCAGCGCAAAGCTGTTGTACCTCACGGGCCAGTTTCACATTAGAGCATCATGCAAAAAAAACTAGAAAAGTTTAACAGTTGAACTATTCACAGCAGCGACCATGAAAACAAAAAAGCAAACCAATGATACAAAAACAATACTCAACCAACCTGCAAAAACGAAGAATATTGCTTAGTAGAATATACTTCCATCCGCCGTAACCACCACTGCCAAAATGTGGTCAGTGCCAAACGATGTCAGGCTAATGTAGTGTCTCCGGTAGGTGTCTTGGTATGCAAAGGCGCAGAGCTATTTTCAGTTGATTGTCGTGTGAAGGTGGTGGTGATTCACTGGTTAATCCGAGCAGCCGTATTGAGGGTCTAGAGGAAATCCCCGATAGCCACGATTGTCGATAGCAGGTAACCATCTCAATCCGTGCAAGTGAAAACTCCTGTGCAAACAAAGAATGTTGCTTAGTGGAATGGACTTCCAGCCGCAGTGACCGCCACTGCCAAAACGCCGTCAGTGCCAAATGATGTCAGGCTTATGTAGCATCTCCGGTAGGTGTCTTCATGGTCTGCAACGGCGCAGAATTGTTCCTAGTTGGTTGTCGTGAGAAGCTGGCGACGATTCACTGGTTATTCCGAGCAGACGTAAAAAATCGAGCCTTCTGTTAAGAAGAAAAAAGTTAATTTACAATAAACTGCAGACCGACTCTGTGGGTTTCTGCTGCAGCGCGCGATCCCAAGGCTAGCACTCCTCGTCCTCTTTAACGTCGCTCCTTTTTCAACAAACTGCCTCGCGTGCAGGAAGTCATCCACAGTTTGATTCCAGAGGGTAAAGGTGTTGTACTGCTCGCTTAATGATAGTTCCACTCGGTAGCCTCAACGTACAGGATCTGACCTTGCAATCTCTTTCTAAATGGAGCTCTTCTATTCGAACGATGCTCCATAGCTGTCGGGGCTTACTGGTCTCTTGAGGAAGAATAAGGTCGCCTTTCTTGACTTGGTCAGACGAAGTCGCTGATTTGGGAAAAGGCATTGCTTTTAACTCTGAGAGGTATTCTTTCGACCAACACACCCAAAAATTTCTGCGAGTGTTTTCGCTTGTTGCCACATAGGTAATTGATTGATATGTGGGATTTAACGTCTGAATACCACCATATGATTATGAGAGACGCCGTAGTGGAGGGCTCCGGAAATTTTGACCACCTGGTGTTCTTTAACGTGCATCCAATTCTAAGCACACGCGCCTACAGCATTTCCGGCTCTATCTGAATGCAGCCACCGCAGTGGGGATTTGATCCCCTGACCTGCGGGTCAGCAGCCGAGTACCTTAGCCACCAGACCACCGCGGTGCAGCGTTGCCATATAGGTAACACATTACGACTATCGACTGAGATCTCGATGAGAGTTAGGTCGGGAAGCGCTGATATGCACCTTTCAATGAGAAGGTGAGCTGGAGAAAGTGGTTCCAGCTCTCAACAGTCGTTATAAATGTATGTGATTGGTCGGAAATTGATGACAGCTTCCACTTCAGTTGAGGTAGTTTGTAGCTGTTTCGGTTGTGGGGGTGCTGACACCCCCTGTAATGTTGTTTGCGCCGTGTGGCCCACGTGTCTCGCCCAAAGGCCGCATTTCGGGTTACAACTACCGGCTGGTAGGTGGCGTTGATTACCACTATCATCATCATGGTTGTAACAGTGGTAGCGCCGGTGGTGACCCCTGGTGGAAAGCAAGCCTTGGTGGGGGGCGAGTGTTGAGCGAGTCTCTTCTGCGCGTGGCAGCTGCCGCGAACGGTTGTCTCTAGGTTGGGTCCTCGGCGCATGGCACCGCGGGCCTGCGCACCGGGGGGCCCACGTGGTAAGTCAAGCGTTGGCGACGTCGCCTTGGGTGTGTTATTGTGTGTTTGTCATGTTTTGGAGTGTATGGAAATTGTGTGTAAAGAAGTCTTAGTGGGTTGATCACGACTGATGGACGATATCGTCGTTGTAAATTAGTTAAATAAATATGTATTGTTCTTTGGTTTGTGCCAACCGTGTCTATTGTGTCCGTTCACTTCAAGAGCGTGGCGTGGCGCGTGCTCGCTTCGTCGAGACCCCACACTGTGTAAGAGACGCTTTTTCTATGCACTTCTTCAACGTCAGTTTGACAGACCTGACAAGTCTCTCATAAAAGCCACCCCACCATGATACATGATCAGCGATAAATTTCCATTTGATACGATTGTTGGCGATGTAGCTACAAACTTCTTAATTTTTCATTGATTGCCACAATTTCAAAAGTTCTCTTTTGCTCTTCTTGAACGCTAAAGCATTGTATGAATATATAACAGAAGGAACACCTCCCCTCGAGACAAAGCGTCGGAAAGTGTCAAGAAAGCTTGTAGCAGTCATATCTTCAACTAATTCGAGATGGACTGCTCTAATCACGGTGCACGTGAATAGGCAAATATACATTTTGGTGTAGCCATCTGAGCGTTTAACATATAGTGGACCAGCAAAGTTCAGTCCTGTTACTTGAAAAGGTTCCGAACGCTCGCTCTTTCAGCTGGTAATGGAGCTGCTACTTCGGACAAATGTTTGGCATTATAGCGTTGGCAAACTGTACACCCTCCGATGATTTTCTTGATCAGTTGTCTTCCTCTGGTAATGGAGCTGCTACTTCGGACAAATGTTTGGCATTATAGCGTTGGCAAACTGTACACCCTCTGATGATTTTCTTGATCAGTTGTCTTCCTCATAGTATCCAGAATCTTTCCCTTATTTGAATGAGTGTATCCAAAACTCCTGCATGAGGCAGTTGACGGTGGTACTGCACGAGAAGATCGCAGTAGTGGTGGTTCTTGAGTAATACAATTGGGTGCTTTTCGTCGCAAGATTTCTTGCTGAATTGTAGGCGTCCTGCGACGCGATGAACTTCATTGTCGAGGAAGCAGGTCACGTCGTGGAGTATAGAGTCTCTCACATTCTGAGCTCCTTTCGAAATGCAGTCGCTTTCCTGAGAAAGTGCTGAACTCTGTACTTTTTTTATCCAATATAACTCGGCGGCTTGTATTTATTCAGCAGTCAGGGCTTCCTGTAATGAAATTTTCCGCTTCATCTTTGCCGCAAATCTTAGTATCGAACCTGTAACACTGTGTAGTCTTGAGTGGGAGCTTTATTTATGAATCTCCAGAATTGGTGATTCCTTGCAAACGAGGATTTCTGTGGTGAAAAACATTGCCCTGGAGAGTGTGCATCGTGCTTTGACGTAGAAGATCGGTGTGCGGGGCCGATTTAGCATTTCAGGGTGCGCGGGAATCACCATGGTGGTGATAGCGGTGAAACAATTAACCTCGCCTATGCGCGTGCTCGTGCGCGTACCTCGTGAAAAAGCTCCCGAGCCACGGGAACAGGTCGGCTAACTTCAGAGAGCAGAGCGCAACAACAAGTTTGGGCCACGCCCCGACTGCTCGTTCTGACCCTCCGTGTTTGGGCCTCGTCTCGGCGTTAAGTCCACGGGTGCGTTCTGGACTGGGCATCGCCCCACCTCACCCCCGGGTTGGTCCGAAGCAACATTCTTCACGGCCAGCTGCTGTTCTGGTCTCGGAGCGAGACGCTGTCCAGGTCTGTTTGCGGTAGTCGTCGGTACGCTGTTCTCGGTGTGAGTACAGGCAAGCCCAGGCGTTGACCACCGCACTGGGATGCCCCTGGCGGTTCTGTCCTAGGCCGGGCCCCACCTTGGTACAGACTCCGCAAGCATGAGGCACACCACCTCCTGACGACGAGAGAGCTCCAGGTCAATCACAACGTTTACGCTGCAAGAGTATAACGTGAGTGAATGAACTAGAACATTAACTTCCCTTCCGCGTAAGACCATGAACGCGTGTACATATGTGTGAATTTATGTAGTGTGTATTTTCTTGTCCGTCTTCATGTATATAAAAGTCTCTCGTTGTCCTCGAGCGTCCTCTGTCTTCATCTGGCTAACCTGCGCCCACAGTTGCCCACAATTTTTCAAGATGTTGATGTTGCCTGATGAGTACGTTCTTGTGTGATGCTCAGTGGCAGATCGATGGAGTTGAGGATTCGGTGTGGAGGCCATTTGTTTTCTTTACATGTAATCAAGCTGGGTCCCATTTACCAGACTAAGTTTGTTATTAGGTCATGGGCGGATACGCCTCTTGTAAAAAAAAATCAGCTGGTTTTTGCTTTCCTGGGCAGTTTCTCCACATATGTATGTCCATTTTGCTCCGAATTTCCGTTATCCTATGTGAAACAAAATCTTTCCATTTGTTAGGATCTCCGGTTATCCAGTACAGTGCGATCATTGAGTCAGTCCAAAACTGTACTGAAGTGATGTCCTCGTCCAGCTCTCGACGCACATAGTCGTACAATCATGCTGATACGAGACAGGCAAGCAGTTGTTCGAGTCTGGCAAGGCTTATTTCTTTCATCGGCGCCACCCTGGACTTGCACAAAACAATCGCTGAGCTTTTGTTGTTCGTATCTCCTGTTGTAAAAATGTAGCAAACAGCACCATAGGCTGACTTATTTGCATCAACGAAGAAATGGAGAGCGTACTTGTCGCCAAGTTCATGTGCACCGTGTCGGTAGAACCAAGGTATTCTTATATTGCAGAGCTGTGGAAGTTCATTGCACCAACTCCTCCATTCATGTAGAACATCCAAAGGTAACTGTTCTTTCCTGTCGATCCCCTTCGGCCAAAGCTATTGGAAACTGATCTTCATCCTTATTGCGAAAGGGGTTAACATGCCAAGGAAGTCATATAGGCGGGAGATCGTCTGCAGCATGCAGCCTTTAATGTCAGTCTTTTGTTGAACGAAGTCCAAAACATTTCCAGGGCTGAACGACAGGATTTCTTTGCCTGAATGCCATACCAATCCTAGGACTTTCAGTACTCCTGTCAGTTGTCCTAGAGGCAGCTTTGATGGTTGTGTCGGTTGCGTGCCAAGAGTGCGTAGGTCGTTGAAAGCCCACCTGTGTAGCTTTATCGATGCACTTGAGCATATTTCGGTAGCTTCCAAACGCAGCCTATACGCTACTTCGATGCAGTTCACTTCAGTTAAAATGTCGTCGACATATGCGAAATTCCTCAGAAAAGTTGTTTCGGGGTAAGCTGATGATGTTTGATCAAAATGATGATGTATGATGGCCGCCAACAGAAAGAAACTACATGCTGCGCCAAACAGTACCCTTGCTATGCGAAAGGTAGCAACTTTAGACAATGGTTGACCTGGAGTGGGCGCTTTCTCCAACCACAAGTAGCGCAACACATCTCGGTCTGTGTGGTTGACGCTTATTTGCAGGAAGGCTTTTCCGATGCCAGTGACCAAGTCAATGCGACCTCTCCTGAAGCAAAGAAGCAGACCCATGAGATCGGCATTTAGGTTTGGCACAGAATGCAGACTGTCGTTAAGTGAGAGTTCTTTTTTATGGAATGAAGCATAGAAGACTACCCGCACTCTTGTTGTGGGGTCTTCATGTATCATTGCATGGTGCAGCATGTAATACATAGTGTCTTCTGCTTTATCTTCTACGACCTTTTCTTCTACGCTGTCATTGGTGTATTTGCATATGGCAACATCATACTCTCGTAGCAAGTAAGGACATCGGCGAAGTTTTCAGAGAAGCTGATTTAAACGAGTCTCTGCATTTGTTCTATTGTTGTTATTGAGAATGGTCGGTTTCCAAGGAAGTGAGACCACGTCGCGCTGATGCTACATCTTGACTGTGCTGTTTAAAAAATGCAGCAGTGGGTTTTCATCTAGGGTCTTCTTGAGTTCCTTCGATTTTATTGCCATCGCTTCCAAGTCCCAGTAACTGTTCATTGTAAATTTACAGTCTGTCACTGCCTTTAAAACAATTGCCTCATTGCAATACGTGATAGTAGAGGAAAAGGCTGCTGGCTCATATAGAGTCCAGCTTCAACTAGTGTCGACCTTGAGTCCGTTGTCCAAATTTTGTGTATTGCCTGTGATAAGTGACCAATAATAGTCACTACCGATCAAGACATCGATTGCGTTTGGGCGTCTGGCTTGATCAACATTAGAGAAGTAACATCCTTGCTGTTCAAGCGTGTCAACGAAGGCCTGATGCGGTCGAGGGACAGACTGGTGACAGATGTTTGTCGTGACGATGCTTCGATCAATAGAGGCGTCTTACTACGCTGAGAAGTTAAAGTGGCGAGCACATGCTAGAAAGTCTTCTAATCATGTTGTCCTCCGAAATATCCCATCGTTAGGTTCTTATGTTCCAATACGTGACAATTTAAATTTTGAGCCAAGTGCTCAGTGATGAAATTTCGCTGGCTGCCTCCATCGAATAAAACTCGAACTAGGCATTTGTTTCCTTGTATGGTGGCCAAGCTGTAGATGTCTGAAGGAACACACACCGTTTAGAGCTGCCAGTTCCAATCCTTTCTAGGTGCACCGGTGCTGTTGATGTTTGTGGATTGTTAATCGAATTTAGCAACCGAGGGTCACACATTGTTTTGACATGGCGTCGATTGCAGTTTGTACATTTTATGTTCCTTCTGCAATATTTCGCCAAATGATGTTGAAATGTACATAAACATCGGCCCGCACTGAGTAGTCGTTTTTTTTCCACGAGAAAAATCGGACAGTCGCAGTGCTCTGTGTTATGATGTACGCCTCACAAAAAAAGCGGGCGTTCGTGCTTGGAACTGGTTTTGCTGATGTGGTTAATGACTCGGTTGTGAACTTTTGATGTCACGAAGAAGTTGTCGTGCTAGTGCATACCTGTACTCGCACGACCTGTACCTTGGCACTTCGACATGTGCTCTTTTGCAGACAGGTGCAGGACAGTTCGTTCGCGAGACTTTTACTTCTGTCTGAATAAAGAACAGCAAAGATTCAATGCTCGCCTTCTGTTCTTCGGTGGCCCGTCCTGGGTGCTCTGCGTGTTGGTGTGCGATGGCCTTGTTGAAGTCGAGGACGATATCATGAGGAAGCGACTTCAGTAGGATGGGGTAGAACATCGCGGAGTAATTATCCTCCAATACTCCGAGAGTCTTGAGGGCTCGTGTCTGTGTTTGGACCGGGTCATAAAGACATCGAAGTCTTCGAAGATCGTTGGAGGACTAAACGGGTCGCATGTCGATGAGTCGCTGCATATGAGCCTTAATAATGACATCGGTCTTGGCGAAGCGTTGTTTTAAAATGTCTAGGGCTTCAGAACAGTAGCTTGCCATTGCTGAAAGTCCCGCAATAGCCAATGCCGCATCACCGGTCAGAACAGAACGTAGATAGGCAAACCGGTCTACATTGGTGAGCGCACCATTGATGTAGATTAGTTGACTAAACTGCTCCAAAAAAGGCGTCTATGATGACGGTTCGCCATCGAAATTTATGAGGTTGATTTTCGGAAGTTGGATGACAGGCTGGGGCATGCGTGACATGGGTTCAGTAGGTGCTGCCAGTGCTAGTGCACGGTTCCGGGAATCTTGAAGTTGGCGTAGCCTATACTTCAGCTTAGTTGACGTGGTTGTGGCTCGAACGTTGTATTTCACAACCCGGTTGAACTCTGTCTCCGCTTCCGTGGTTGATAGCAGAGGGACGATGTTGGAGTCGGTGGCCTTTAAGTAGGTGTGAAGCTGGTTAAAGCGCTGATTGAGAACACAAAGATCCTCTTTCGAAACGCTTTCTTGAGTGAGCATTGCTTCTGCCTAGTTAATAATGCACATTAGTTAGGTTGACGCAGGGGCGCCTGCGCAAGTAGGCGTTTGGTGTGTAGCGACACCACGAACCCGAGCTAACGGGGGAGTTTCGACTCCCTCCCACGCCTGCGTGGCTTTGCCGTGTCCGAGGAAAAGGGGATCTTGGGGGTTGAGCCGACGCTGGGTGATTGGACCGTTAAGGCCCGCCGGCAGAGGCAACACACCCCTTTGGCCCCGGCTTCACGTAGACGGCACCCCTGAGCTGACCCACCCAGGGGAATCGGCAGTCGCCTTTTCCTATCTCTCTCTCCCTACATCTTCGTCTTTATCTCTTACTATTTATCTGTCCTGTCTTCTACTCTCTTCCGTTTACTTCCAAACTTCCTGGCGGCTAGGGTTAACCCTGTGCAAATAGCCTACCTTGGTCTAGGCGCATTGGGTTATAGTGGCGTTGTACGGCTGGCGTCTGCAGGTTTCAGCATTTGTAACCTTGTAGCGTCCCCTCGTTGGGCTCCGTGGTGGGTGGCCGCCAACGCTGCTGAACAACAATAAGGAAGACATGCATGGAGCATTCCCACTACTGTCTGATCGTACCGGCTTAAAGCCGGTACGCACCGATGATCTCACCAGAGAAGGATTTGCCACCCTGGTGCAGTATCTGGCCACCCCCTCCCGTAGGCATTCGTCAATTAACTCACGACCCTCAGTCCCCACCAGCTGCGGAGCAACTGACCACGGCGGTGGTCAGATCTGCAAAGCAGCAGAGGGTGCTAGGAATCTCTGGATACGGACAGGCCACCATTGGAACTTGAACTTAGCAACGTTTAACGTTAGAACGTTATCTAGTGAGGGAAGTCTAGCTGTATTATTCGAGGAGCTAGAAGGCATTAAATGGGATATAATAGGTCTGAGTGAGGTTAGGAGGACAGATGAGGCCTATACTGTGCTACAGAATGGGCACGTCATTTGCTATCGGGGCTTGGCAGACAGAAGAGAACTGGGAGTAGGGTTCCTAATTCACAGAAACATAGCTGGCAACATAGAGGATTACTATAGCATTAATGAAAGGGTGGTAGGCATTGTAATTAAACTGAATAAAAGATACAAAATGAAGGTAGTACAGGCTTACGCACCTACATCTAGCCATGATGACGCTTCAGTTGAAAGCTTCTATGAAGACGTGGAATTGGCAATGAGTAAGGTGAAAACACAGTATACTATAGTGATGGGCGACTTTAATGCAAAGGTAGGGAAGAAGCAGGCTGGAGACCAGGCAGTAGGAGATTATGGCATCGGCACTAGAAACGCCAGAGGAGAGCTACTAGTAGAATTCGCAGAACGCAATAATCTGCGTATTTTGAATACCTTCTACCGAAAACGAGAAAACCGCAAGTGGACATGGAGGAGCCCTAATGGCGTAAATACGAACGAAATAGACTTTATAATGACTGCACACCCAGGAGTCGTGCAGGATGTGGAAGTGGTTGGCAAGGTAAGATGCAGTGACCATAGAATGGTACGGGCTCGAATCTGCCTAGACTTGAAGAAGGAACGACAGAGACTGATACTCAAGAAGCAAATCAATGAGCTAGCACTGAGAGGGAAAGTACAGGAATTCAGAGTGTCACTGCAGAACAGGTACTCTGCTCTTAGCGAGGAAACCAACCTTAGCGTAGATACAATGAATGATAATCTGACGAGTATCATCACGGAGAGTGCAGTGGAAGTTGGAGGCAGGGTAGCTAGACAGGACACCGGCAAGCTTTCCCAGGAAACGAAGAACCTAATTAAGAAGCGTCAAATCATGAAAGTGTCAAGTACAACAGACAAAATAGAACTGGCAGAGCTTTCGAAGCTGATTAATAGACGTAAAGTATGCGATGTAAGAAGGTATAACATGGAGAGAATTGAGCACGCTCTGAAAAACGGAGGAAGCGTCAAAGCAGTGAAGAGGAAACTTGGGATAGGCAAAAGGCGGATGTATGCACTAAGGGACAAAGAAGGCTTATTAACTACCAATATGGATAGGATAGTTAAAATAGCGGAGGAGTTTTACAGAGATCTGTACAGTAGCCGAGACAACCACGACCTTAATACTATAAGAACTAGCAGTAACCCAGACGACACCCCACCGGTAATGATAGAAGAAGTCAGAAAAGCTTTGGAGAGCATGCACAGAGGCAAAGCTGCTGGTGAGGATCAAGTAACATCAGATCTGCTGAAAGATGGAGGACAGATTGTGTTAGAAAAACTAGCCACTCTATTTACGAGGTGTCTCCTGACGGGAAAAGTACCAGAGTCTTGGAAGAACGCTAACATCATCTTAATACATAAGAAAGGAGATGACAAGGACTTGAAGAATTACAGACCAATCAGCTTGCTCTCTGTAGTATACAAGCTATTTACAAAGGTAATTGCTAGCAGAGTAAAAAAAACATTAGAATTCAATCAACCAAAGGAACAAGCAGGATTTAGAACAGGCTACTCAACAATTGACCACATTCATACTATCAATCAGGTAATAGAGAAATGCTCAGAGTATAACCAACCACTATACATAGCCTTCATAGATTACGAGAAGGCGTTTGATTCAGTAGAAATATCAGCCGTCATGCAGACACTGCGGAATCAGGGCGTAGATGAAATATATATAAACATTCTGGAAGAAATCTACAGGGGATCAACTGCTACCATAGTGCTTCATAAAAAAAGCAACAGAATACCAATAAAGAAGGGTGTAAGGCAGGGGGACACAATCTCCCCAATGCTATTCACTGCGTGCTTACAGGACGTTTTCAGAAGCCTAGAATGGGAACAGTTAGGGATAAGAGTTAATGGAGAGTACCTCAGTAACCTGCGCTTCGCCGATGACATTGCATTGCCGAGTAACTCAGGGGACGAATTGCAACTCATGATTACGGAGTTAGACAAGGAGAGCAGAAAGGTGGGTCTTAAAATTAATCTGCAGAAAACGAAAGTAATGTACAACAACCTCGGAAAGGAGCAGCGCTTTGCGATAGGTAATAGTGCACTTGAAGTTGTAAAAGACTATGTCTACTTAGGGCAGGTAATAACCGCAGAGCCTAACCACGAGATTGAAGTAACTAGAAGAATAAGAACGGGGTGGAGCACATTCGGTAGGCACTCTCAAATTATGACAAGTAGATTGCCACTGTCCCTCAAGAGGAAGGTATATAACAGCTGTATCTTGCCAGTACTTAGCTACGGAGCAGAAACCTGGAGACTCACAAAGAGGGTTCAACTTAAATTGAGGACGACGCAGCGAGCGATGGAAAGAAAAATGGTAGGTGTAACCTTAAGAGACAAGAAGAGAGCAGAGTGGATTAGGGGACAAACGGGAGTTAAGGATATCATAGCTGCAATAAAGAAGAGGAAATGGACATGGGCCGGGCATGTAGCACGTAGACAGGATAACCGCTGGTCATTAAGGGTCACCAACTGGATTCCCAGAGAAGAGAAGCGGGGTAGGGGGAGACAGAAGGTTAGGTGGGCAGATGAGATTAAGAAGTTTGCGGGTATAAATTGGCAACAGCAAGCACAAGACCGGGTTAACTGGCGGAACATGGGAGAGGCCTTTGTCCTGCAGTGGACGTAGACAGGCTGATGATGATGATGATGATGATGATGATTAGTTAGGTACTCTGAGATTTACACTTCAGTTTGAGAGCTTCTATGTTGCGTCCACGCGAAGAGCAGCTGTGAGTTGGTTGGTCGAATCTGTAAGGGGGAAGCCTTGGGTTCATCGACGTGGTTTGCTGTTCCGATGATTTTCGGCACCACTTGTAGAAAATCGAGCCTCTTGTTGAGAAGAACTGCAGACCGACTTCGTGGGTTCCTGCTGCAGTGCGTGATCCCAAAGCAGCACTCCTCATCGTTTTCATTGTAGATTCTTTTTCAACAGAAGTGTCGAGGATCCAGAGAAAATCCTCGATAGCCACGATTGTGGATAGCAGGAAGCCGTCACAATCGGCGCAACTGAAAACACCTGCGCAAATGAAGAGTGTTGCTTAGCGGAATGCACTTCCAGCCGCCGTGACCGCTACTGCCAGAACACGATAGTTCCCCCTTGAGATGCCGGTCAACAGCAGTATGTAGTAGATAAAATAGCTTGCCGTTTAAACGTTAAAGGCGGTGCTCCTCTGTGGCTCAGTGGTTAACGCCTCGCATTCACGATGCAGAAGTCCCATGTTCCATTCCATGTAGCGGAGTTTCTTCTCGATTATTTTTCTTTCTTGCGTTTTTATACATATAAATGCATATACATATACGGTGAGTGACACCGACACCCGTGGCATAATCCTGTGGAGAGACTGTATATAATTCCTGTCGCAATAATACATAAATGATAAAAAATCCTAGAGCAGAGTGGGGATCGAACCCGGGTCGTTTGTATGGCAAGCGGATTTTTTACCACAGGGCCACGCTTCTGCTGGTGAAAATAGTGAAAAGAACTTCCTCTGCTTGGAAAGGCAGTGAAAGTAGCTTTCATGCTTCACAAACACACACGTCCTGTATATATGCTTCACAATGCAACATGAAATATTGCAGTAATAACACATGGTACAACCGTCCATTGCCGCCGAGCGTCAGATAATGCGATTATCATAATGGCTCTGTGGTTGAAAGCCGGTACTCCTCTACAAAAGGCACATACGCTACTGTGCCTATTCCCTTAAGGTCGCGTAGTGGGTGCATAGCAAATTCGAAAAGGTTTTATGCACTAAGTGTTTGAAGTATGCACTAGTAACAGGATGTCGCTAGCGCGTTCAACTTTTAAAGGTGAAGCTTCAGGGTCCCCCAATTTTTTGGTGGAAAGCAGCAACAGTTATCTCAATTAATTGAAAACCCATGTTCAAGAGTCAGTTGTGAATAAAATGTCGTGTGATGTACCGCGAGACTCTACCAATATTCGACAGCGTAAAGCCATACTCTTGAAAATGAAGTTACCACAAAGGGGAACGCACGCGCACACGGCAAGTAGTTGATAAGAAAAGTGTGTGTTTGCCATTAGCCCACGTTGAGAGTAAGGGACCGTTAGGACTGCTTGCAACAAAACTGCAGTGTCCCAAACCTGCCCGAGCATTATCCTTCTCAAGATGTGGCGGATATGCTTTTGAGAAAAAAGGGCCTTTGTTTTGGTAATGATTCGGCAGCAGCTTTGACTGACCCGTCAGATGGCCTGTGAGTTTGCTCGCGAGATTCAGCCAGCAGAAAGTGCTAATGAGAGGCAAGTAGATTATGTAGGTCTAGATGATGAGGCGCTTAGCTTATCATGACAGGGAGAGGCGCTTAGCATCGTGCGAGATGATGAAGCAGTTGAATTAGCGCGAGGTGATGGCTCTTATCAAAGAGACATGTGATGGCTAGCCGGCTGGTTTAGAAAGTGTCGATTGTTTCAAAGGTGCAGATGGCTAGAAATAAGACAAGCGCAAACTTTCAATTTCATTGAAAGTTTGCATTTGTCCCTGTCCCATTTTCTCTGTGTCTTTGTATTTGCGCACACTATTTTAGGGGGGACACGGGTCTTAGAAGGCTAAAAATCGCAAACAAATCGACTTTTTGAAGCCGACATTTTCGGAATCTGTACCTACTTTTTTCACCTCTCTGAGAAGTTTCTCGCTTCTCGCGTTATTATTTCTGGCGCAAAATCAATTTATAACATCCCTGTGAGATGAATGGGAGCGCAAATTGACTCTAAATTTGCGCTTTTTTCGCGCCGAACTGTTGCCGTTACACACGAGCTATCATGTTCATCTTGGTCTCGTTTGGAACGGTCGCTCTTCATCTTCAATGTCCCGCCACTGCTGGCTCGCCTTGCTAATTGGTTTTGCAGCAAAAATGCGTGATCGAGAAGCCCTAGCGCGTGATTCTATTGACTGCTCGGGGCACGTGACAAAACCTAAGCATCTGATTGGCCAAGTGGCGTTTTCGGCGTCTGCTTCATCATCATGACGCGCACAGACATGCGTCATCTGAACACGGTGCTGCTGACAGCTTGCGGCAGTAAAAAAGTTCTGTGCCACACTAATTTGTGAAGCAGGTGTGGCGATTGTTCGATCTCTGTGAACTTCAGAAAGAGCTCCGCTATGGCTTCGCATAACGAGGAGAACAAACTCAGCATGGTAAACAGCGGCCGCCGAGTCACTGGTATAGGCCTAACTCATGTACGAGCCTGTATATTGCCGACAACGTTACTGAGAGCGGCTGTGTTTTCCAGCCTCATCAGTTAGAGGACGGCAAGTAAAAAGCAGAAGTGAAGCTACAAGAGATATCAATCTTTGTAGCGACGGAATGGAAGCACAGTATTATTGCTAAACACACCGATGTGCAGTTCCCCCCCGCCTGACGAAAGGACCTTGAACTGCACGACGGGTCGTCAGAGCGGAGTACGCCACGCGTCGACGAACAACAGAAAGTCAATCCGTTCGCGGTGAACATGCTCGCCGCCTGTGCAATGGAGGCTACAGGAAACAGGTAGACTGATTTTAACACGTGTTCGCAACGATGTCGCGGTCTCCACTCGAAAATGCGGCAGTATTACACGAAAAGGAAACTCTCAGCATCGTGTAGCCCCGAAATTGATGAACGACAAAGCAACTTTGGTTCGCGACATTTACGAGTAACTCATTCTGGACAAGTCGGAAAACATCGCAGTGTTATTCGACGGATCGCGGATGACGCGTGCACATTCGTCGCACATCGCCGTCAGTACCGTTACCGAACTGATAAGCGGCCTTGCGGCACATGAGCACATGGCGACAACTTGCTACAGGACTTGAAGAAACAACACGCTCGTGCAAACAATCAGTCCTATTACATTCCCGGTGCATATTAACTGACTAAAAGTATGTGTGCCATGATATTTTTCATTGAAACGGCGAAAAAGTTTTAACTGTATTTTTCTCCAAGCATAGATTTTGACCACTTTCTTACGCTTGTTCTAAGAAAGTGGGCCTAGGACAACTAGAGCTGTTATTGTTTTTGCACAATGTAGCTAAATGTGCAAAAATATAGTGCTAGGAGCCGATTTTTAATGGGCAGCTTCATTTTTTTCATTTAAATATAAAAAATTTTGTTTTTGGTTACATGCAATGAACTTGATTTTACTGTAATTTGATAAGTACCCGTTCCATTTTCCATCAGCTTGCAGCATTGCACTCCCTAGGCTTTCTAGTATCCATATATACATTAATGACTATGTCATCCTAACTACATACATTTTTACGGTTTAAAATGTTGGAATTTGCTGTTTTCTTGATTTTTCTTAAATAGCAATTTTTTACACCCTGCATGAAAATTCATGCAATATATCAAAAACTATAACAGATAGCAGAATAATTTTTTTTGTGGCATGAAGCTATATGTTTGGAGCACACAACATAGGAAGCAGATTTTGATTTCTCTTGATGCAAGTTTTTAAAATTAGTCTTTTGTGTGACCACACAATGGCCACATTCAGACCTATGAAGTTTAGTGTACTGTAATGTAAAAAATAATGACCCAATCAAAAAAGTGCTTCCTATGTTGTGTAGCTTGTGCTTTCTACTGTTATCATATGTCATTTGTAAACTTTTGACTGGTGATTATTTTTCTATTGTGGTAAGAACAATAGAGATTGTTATCTTCATAATTAAATGAACTAATGAAGCTACAGAAAAAATAACTACATCTTCAGAATCTGGAGAACAAACTGAGTAAGCAAGCCAACTTTTGTCACATTTGGGTGAAAAATAGGTAAGAGAGACCTAAGACCCATGTCTCCCCTTAGCTTGAAATAGTTTATCAGTAGCACTTCAGCAATTCAAATTGGGTCAAAGTTCAAAACTATTTGTTTTTTTATTTGAAACAATACCAAAACACAGTCTACAGTGGCTAGTCCATCGTGTCCACTACGCTCCACTACTGGACCAGTAAATACACTGACTTTTCTCCTCTGCCTGGCTTGAAAAGAAAAAAAGCAGGCAACTCCCAAACATAACACTGGCACTGAAAACACTCAGCTCTCCCGAGATTAAACAGATACAACAAGGCCCCCTTCTTGTACCTGTGTCACACAGGACCATTTAAATGGCCATCCAGTGACAACTATTTTGCCATAAGCAAGGGCAAAATCAAAATAACAATCATAAGAGCATACAGTATACTGTTCGAAAGCATGTGTGAGCTCTCCCTCTATAACACTTCCAGACAGGCAAGTGGCATTTGTAGAAAAATAAGTTTAATTGCAGCACATGTTTTATGTGCATACTGATATGGCATGGTATAAACATAAATATCTGAGAGATAAATGCATGTGTTTTCTTGATAATTAGCTCATGCATAGTTTCCCCACACTTCCCTCTCTTTCCTGTCCTATATTCATTTCATTAAACCAGTTAAACGCGCTTAATCTATGTCATCCCAGTTTTCTGTCTTCTGCACTTTGCTGCACTACCTTTATCGCCCTGATTGCCTTTAGTCTAGCAACATGAAACAGCTTGATGAAACACGCATAGCAAGTGAACTGATCTCTAATTGTTTTTGTATTGTCAGTAAAACACATTTGAATGCTTTAGTTCAGTTCACATTGGGCGAGCATGGGTGCTTTGGATCGGGGGAGGTACCTGGATTTACACCCCAGCAGCAGAAAAAAAAAATTAGTTTTATTAATAATTTCTTTGGTGCGAACCAGCTGTAGATAATGAGGGTTTTTTTTGTTCCAGCTTTGAAAGTCAATCAATACAAGCTTCACACAAAAAAATGAAAGTTCCTTCCACAGAATTGTGGTGAGCCTGCTACTGTCCTGCGAAAGACATTCGTTCTAGATGGTTTCCATTCCAGCAAGTATATAATTTTTTTAGCTAATGTTGATACTATGCACATGAATAGGTAACGGTTAATTGCAACTACCTAGAACATCACATTCAGCTGAGCAGTAATGTCATCATTGCTGATAGAACTTGTTAGTATGGTTAGGCTTCTGATCTAAAACCAGTGACACAAATGTGTGTGTATGTGGGAAAGTAGTCACATATGTATGTTCGTTTTGCTCTGACTCTCCGTTACCCCATGTCGAACGAAATCTTTCTATTTATTAGGATCTGCGGTTATCCAGTACAGTGCTATCATTAAGTAAGTCCAATACAACAACATATGTGGAAAAGTAGT
Source organism: Rhipicephalus annulatus (assembly GCA_013436015.1). Lineage (NCBI taxonomy): Eukaryota > Metazoa > Arthropoda > Arachnida > Ixodida > Ixodidae > Rhipicephalus > Rhipicephalus annulatus. The sequence goes on from WOVY01010496.1 coordinate 65,367, forward strand.
CACCCTGAAATGGAGCGATCTACTGAAACACGTGATGTGCTTGATCTGATAAAAACGCTACTCCTGGGAAGAGCACTTGTGCAAAAGTTCTGTGAGAGAGACAACGATGGCTGCAGGTAGAGCTGACAAATTTTTTTTTTTTATCCAACCACAGCTGGACAGCAAGTGTTTTTGGAAGTGCAATCATGTTTACTGGCATATTGGGCATGTCTGAATGGGCCCATGCATGTTAAGTTCACACCTGGCATTCGGTTGATATGTGGGGTTTAACGTCCCAAAACCACCATATCATAATGAGAGACGCTGTAGTGGAAGGCTCCGGAAATTTTGGCCACCTGCGGTTCTTTAGCGTGCACCCAAATCTGAGCACACGTGTCTACAACATTTACGCCTCCATCGGAAATGCAGCCGCCGCAGCCGGGATTCGAACCCGCGACCTGCGGGTCAGCAGCCAAGTACCTTAGCCACTAGACCACTGCGGCGGGGCCACACCCGGCATTCTGCTGTATGCTAACTGTAGTGCACAGTCTGGACATGCCCAATCTGTCTCATATGTTTTGCTACCGAACCGCCAATAATTTATGCTAAGTGGATGTGGCATTGTTTGCTGCATCACTTATTGTAAGAAACTGAAAATGAGGCTTGACAAAAGCTCACCAGCATTGAAAGCCGGGTGGTCCTCCATAACTCGAACAGCTGCTTCCACAGCATCAAGGGAAGTGCCTCCCCGCTGAAGCAGTGAGTATCCTGCATCCACTGCAGCACGCAGGGCCACCATCTTTTCCTCAACAATGGCTGCAGAGACCTTGCCAGCCCCACCATGAACGACCACGACTGGAAGCATGCCTACATTAGCACCATAATAAAGACAACTGCATTGTTTCACTAGCTGTCTCAGTGGATATACATCGCAACACTTATCACAATCACTTTTGCATTTCTATGCGAACTGAATGATTCTGTGACATTCAAAGGTTGCACATTGACAAATTGGTATGTCTTTAGTTTGGGTTACCTATATGTGTAGCTGTGCAGGATTAGTTTTCACAGAGAACCAAAACTTTCTTTCACACACACTCTCTTAGGTTCAGCACATAAATGTGATGGCTTTTACGTGCCATTCTGTATGGGAAAGATTTTCAGGGCATAAGCACCCAACCAAGAAAACTAGGCATATAGGGCTGCCTTGTTGGCTGTGGCTGCAGGCAACTAAAGCTTCGCTCCAGTGCCAAGTCTTTGCCATTAGAAATGCTGCATTTAGAAAGTAAAGGAACTGCAACCAAATAAACTAGATGGCATGTACAACACTTGGTTTATAGTCACCATGTTCTTGACATTTCCTTCACAAGGGTTCTCAGTTTTGTTTGACACAAGCATAAAACAATGCCTGTCTTGTCTATTTCGGGTGTTGTTAGTTTCCCAGTGCTACTAAAATGGCAGTCATACAGCTTCAGTCCAGCTGGTGATGGTGCCACAGGGAAGTCCACATAGCTGAAAATGCCTCTCCAGCATTTTATTTACTCTCTGGTTATATAGTTGGCACTGCAGGTACAACTATACAATTTAGTGCACAATAACAATGATAATAAAAGCCATAATTTCAGACATAAAATGACCCCCCAGAAAACATGCTGTTTTTATAAGACAATAATGCTGTATGTGTATTGGGAATGTACTTTCTTGTGGAATGTATGTAGTTAGACGTGACTCATGACTGCTATCATAATGAGAAAAGCTGAGTGAAATTGCTTGTATCGAAGCAGAAAATTTGTATGCGCACGTTCTACCAAAAGTAGCATAAAACTGCACTGACTTCACAAGCAGGCCGGCATATGGTGGGCAGTTGAGCCGGACATGGTTTTATCCTGTGAACATATCTCTGGAACAAGACAAAAAAGAGTATCTTGTAGCAGCTAAGATAATATTACGCCGATATCATGCCACTAGTTCTGAGTTATGAAACAGGCAACTGCTTTAGATAGAAATAGAAACCAAAGTGAGTTGGTAGGTGCTTATCTTCGGTTGAAACAGCACACACAGGACTAGACCTAGGAAATAAAACGGGCGATGCTCCTCTTTATTCGTCCCTTCTGCGCTGCTTCAACCAAAGATGTTTTAGATACCACCAATATTCTGTAGCCTTCACGCAGCTGAAAATAATATAAAATAAATCGTAAATGCCCATTAGAGAATGCCAAATAATTTAGCATAAGTGCTCTAGTAATTTAGGTGCTTTGGAACAGATGGCAGCTAGTTATGTTCCCAGGGAAGACATTCCTGCAATGTTCTAGCAGGTGTTCGTAGAGACAGAGCTTAGGGAGAGAAAATTCAATGTGTCTCACAAGCAAAGAGAAGACGAAGCACCACAGGAATCTCATATTCAGTGAGAGTATACAGATTCTACTGAAGATTTGACTGATAAGCAAGATTGTAGTGCATAATCTAGGCAGTAACGCAGGCTCGCATGGACTAAGATGGCAAAACTTCCTTTCAGCATCGATGCGTTCTTTTGGACTACCACCTGCACTACATAAAGCTTGTTTTTGTTTATGCAATAAAACTGAATAGAGCTGCAGCTTTCTTGGCATTCCCTATGGTGCAACTCTGTGTTTGTGCACTGGAACACTGTTTCACCATACTATTAACAATCAACCACCCCGGCTGACCATGATCCATCTTGTGACTGCGGTCTTATAAAACATTAACTACACCTCAAGGCTGTCATGCGATGCTTCGGTGTAGTTTTTTTCCTTCCTCATAAGCGGTCTCCTCAGGACTTCAGGGGCCTAACGAGAAATGTTTCTCAGTAAAGGGGGGGGAGGGGGAAGGTGTTCAACTCACCCCTCCACCAAAAAAAACTGTTGTAAAAGATTCAATAACCCTCCCCTCCTTATATTTTACAGCGAAAGCTGTTACAAGATCATAACACAGGTGACATGTGACGCTGTAGTTGTCCACCGCTTGTGTTCGTAACCAATATTGCAAGAAATAAGAAGAAAAAAAAACTCAGTAAATAAAATACACGAAGGACACAATGGGATTCGAACTCGGGTTTCCTGCGCGCCAGCCCAGTATTCAACCACTGAGCCACGCCGGTGCTTGAAACTCGTTTCAAAACTGGCCTAAGGCAGGCTTGATGTGGAGAAAGGAATCGTGCTAATATGAGTAATAAAGCGTTCTAGAATATCAAAGGAACAGCCACACATCACACAATGCGAATTGCATAAAGAGTGGGTCATTCAATGATCCAACCTATTATAAAAGTTTGTTCTTGTTCACCTATTACCTCTGGCGCATACCAACTTCAGGCATAATTCTTCATGTCATCAGCCACTGCATAAAAATATTGCACAATATTCCTAGCAAGTGTGTAGCACATACCATGCTTCACCAAAGAGTGATGAAGGATGGCATAGTGAATGCCAGCCTACTACACAAAAATTGTGATTAGATATGGTGTAGTGGGTACCCAGCAAGTGTGCTGGTAGCAGGTGTAGGAAAAAAACGGCCCCAGAAGATACGTGCCGTACATAAACATCCCTGGAAGAAACAGCCTCTCTAGCGATGCTGTTCCCAGCTTAAAATTAACCAAGAAACGAATAAACTACAATATTTATTCAACACTTCACAAATTTTCAGCCAAAGTGTGTTCAAAGACGAATGAAGTTAAAACCGAATCGTGTGTCCAACAGCTCCCACAGAGATCGAAGTTTTCGTTCATAAACCAGGTGCTGCTCTCGACTAGTAACTTCAGACACATTGCGCAGGCAAACACATCACTCTGTTCTCATTTTCTGGGCCAGTTTCGTAGCTCAGGAAGGGCTCTGCATGGTCACTCGCAGTCATAGTACAAGGTGACGGAATAACGAGGTCTTTGAGGCTGACAGAGTTCAGTGGGCCCATCTTGCTCCGTTGCTGGCAAATGCAGCGTTTCAAGCTCTGCTCGCTGCTTATGTGGCATTTTTCTTTGTCATTAAGGTTTCAGACGGCATCTGCAACAATGGCAGCGGGTCTTTCTCTCGAGACAAGTGCAGTCGCTTTCATTTGCTGCCTTGTTCTTGCGCTATTAATCGTAGCATTATGTGCACGGTGGTTGTCGTGAAGGCTTCGGTGGTGGTCGCTTGAGAATTTGTCCGTAATAAAAGCGCCTTTGCATCCATTACGTTTTGCACAACGCGAGTGGGTACTGAAGGCAATATCTTTTTGTCTTGTCTACATAAACCGCCCAGACACAGCTTTTTACCTCCTCCGATTGCCTCCATTCTGCAAATAAGTATCCTTAGGTCAACCACGGGGCAAGTATCGAATGTGCGCTTGACAGCGTACGCTTACCTTCTCAGTGCTGATGCGACCACACTGCTACCTCTGAATTCCATGATTGTGCAGTGAACAGCCGCCCCTATAGGTCTTTTTAGGCGTGCACACAGCTAGATAACATGTATATAACATGGTTTTGTATGTAATACTGCATTTGACATTAGATGTGTGCTGATAAGTTGGGACAGGTCACATGTCATTATGATGCTTCGTCAGTAATTCTTCAGTAAACTGCAATCTTCGCGCACATCTTTTTTTCCTTTGAAAAATAAAGTATTTGCGACTAGAAGGCGCAACGTTCGACAGTGTCTGTGTGGGGACGTTTTTTTCAGACAACGCAAATGGGACCACCTTTTCCAGGAACATTTTTTCGGTGACGTATATAATCAGGAGACGTAGTTTTCAAGCAAAATCTCTCCCGGGGTGGTTTTTTTCCGCAAGCCGCTCGTAGCAGACTCAAAGAGAGTTAGAAAAGGCTCTGACAGGCCGCTCTTTGAGTTGTTGCTGCGACAGTGCTGCGCGTTATGCGCAGGCCTGCCGTTTTTTTTTTCTTTCTTTCTTGCGTATGTTTGTACGTGTACACATGTTACATTCACACGTTTGTATTTGTAAGCATTACACAGACAATTTTAAAAGTTCGAGGTGAAGGTAGACGTCTCCGAACCCCCCCCCCCCCCCCCCCCCCCCATGGCTACGTACAGATGGCGTGATCTACATCGTTCGAAGAGACGCTCTCAAGATGTGGCTAGAGTCACTAGTAATGACCATGTCGTGATTTAGGTAGTTCGAGAACGGGCTCTTAGGACGTGACTAGAGTTACACAAGCGAAAGCACGCGCGTAATGTCACGGGAAAGCTTACCTGCAGGGGTTTGCGGTCAGTGCCTGAGTTCACCGTCAAGCTTCTGCTGTGCCGTGGCCAGCCGGGAGGCGAGCCAGTCACGACGCTGCTTGAGATAATGAACGCGCAGTGTTTTCAACTTGTAGCCGACGCCGACGCCCAGCATAAAAGAAACAAAAAGCAGCAGCGATAACTGCTTCCCACTGATAGTGACCGACATGCCGCCGCCGTTTGTCCGACGCACAGGGCGAATACTACTAGCGGAAAGCCTGGGGTAGCTACGCTGTTCCACCGAGCAGCTCCATTCGAATATATGCACAGGTTCCCCGTGGTTACAGACGACGACCTGCTCTATAAACTTACGACCTGCTCATGCCACCGCTCCCTATGTCGCCAGGTTCATAGAGTTAGTCGAAAGGTAAGGAGCGGCCCTGACGTCACTTGTTGTGAAGCCGCAATGAAGCCGGAAGTCGGCCATATTGAGTAGGCAAATTCTCCTCTCTTGTTTACATATGAATGCGAAGCAGAAGGCGCGACTCCCTCTCCGGCTCGGAAAGCACGTGGGCTGCGCAGCGCGTGTGTCGTGACGATCCGAAACTAATGGAACTGGGCTCATCACTCTGAGCCAGCGGGACACCTTCAGCGAAATCGCTTCGTCCGAGTAATAACAGGGAGTAACAGCTCGCCGACAAAGAAGCAACTACGAGAGAACGCGCGCTAGATGTACTGACAACGGCGAGTGCTTTCACGTCATTAATTCAGCAACTGTACAGACAACAAGATCGGTCGTGCTCCTTCTACGGTTGAATTCCGCCACGCGGCCGACGCAGCGTCCTGCCACTGTGTCCGTGTTCCGCGTGAAAATCACCGGCGCCAGCATTCTGCGACCGTGGTGACTTTGAGCACGGTGCTAGTGACAGTTGAACGTGGTTGCTGTTACGTTGAGATTACATGCAATGCTGGTGGAGAGTGTACCAAGCGGAACAGAAAAGGTGTTTTAATGCGCACATGCAAGTTGTTACTGTACACACACAACACGAAACTACGTATGTGCACATGGTCCTCATGAAGTCTTGCTGGGCTCAACAGCGTCGTCCGTTGTCACAAGCAGGAGCACTGCTCAACCGTCACTGACCTGCAAGGCGGTCGTCGTCATTCAGCTTCGTCATGGTGGTCAACGCAATTTCGCTGAGCACTAACTGCTTCATATCCGCGTCATCAGCCGCACGACACATGGATATGCACTTGTTCTACGCACTGTTGAAACCCCGTGATGGACAAAGGGATGTGTAAACGTTGCTAAGAGTAACGTAACAGCCAGGAGAATAGTGCGTAACCAATAACGCGGCGCAGAGCACAGATATTGTCCGCCACGGCTCAGCACGAGACCTGGGGAGGCACACATTCCGCCGCCAGCCGCGGCCGCTCACTGCTAGACCAGCTCCACTGCGCAACACGTAACCATAGCAATGCCGCCATTGTGCCTACTGAATATGACCGCCATGATGTCATTTCCGCCACATTTTTTACGCCCTGCGCCGGCTGGGCATGCCCTCTCCTTACAGTCAAGTCAAGATCCTTGACGATGTGGCGCATAGAGTTTCCTACTATACACTAGAGGGAACTCTGGCGCTAGTGTCTATGGGGGCTGCAACGTACGGCGCTTCAGCGAGCATGGGTTTGATCACGGGTGATCACGGGTTTGATGGGTAGTACACACATTTGTCTAAACCTCGTACTTTTGGCCTGCTTTTAGCTCCGTGTGTGTTCGTGTGGTTTGAAGCTGTTTTTTCACGAAACAAAAATCAGGAAATGTTCAGCTGATGTTTGCTCTTAGAAAAGGCTCTGACAGGCCGCTCTTGGAGTTGTTGCTGTGACAGTGCTGCGCGTTCTGCGCAGGCCTGCCGTTTCTCCTCAGGCCTGCCAAATAGGGCGCTTCACCGCCCTATTTTTTTTCGAATCACCTTTCCAAATCTGGCCACGAAGTTCAAAGGGTTGAACCTTTCTTTCAAAACAAAATCAAAACACAGCAATAAACGAAGCCGCAAGTACAATTCACTACCCGCATGTACGTAGACTAGGTAAATGTGTGTAGAGAAGTGATTCTTAACAAATGGCGTGAATGCCTTAAACGCCATTTGCGCCTCGCTCCACAACACGTAAAATTACAAGCATACAAATCCATCCTTCGACCTAAACTAGAATACGCATCGCCAATTTGGGGCCCTCGACAATCTTATCTTACACATGCCATCGAATCGCTTCAAAACCGGGCCGCTAGATTTATTCACTGTTCATACTCTTCAACTGTCAGCGTAACTGGATTAAAAGGAGAATCTGGTTTACCAGGTCTAGAACTTTGCCGTCGTATAGCCAGCCTGTCATTGTTCCACAAACTTTTTCATAGTCCCTTGCATGTCCCACCTTATATCGTTCCTGCAACACGCATATCTCACCGCACGAGCCATTTGCTTCAAGTTGCTCGGCCGCACTCCCGGACTTCTACTTTTTCTGCCTCGTCTTTCCCACGTACCACACCAGAATGGAACGGCCTTCCCAGTGAAATTGCAACCATTCTCTGCCCATCATCGTTCATAGAAAATATCAATAATGACTTTTTATGTTAAATCTATGGCTTCTATGTTTTGTGTTTATAATTACCCACCCTTATGTAATACCCCCTCGCAAGTCTTTAAGGAAATAAAATTAAATGAGAAAGGAAGAGAAAAGTGAGTCCCGTAACTGTCTGCCTCAGTGAGCGACACCTCAACAGTAGCTCACAAGGGATGGGGGTGAGGAGGGGTAAAAAGGGGTAGGAGTAAAGGTGTACAAAAGAGGAAGAAGAAGAAGAGACGTGAGGTGGTAAGCCAGAGCGAGCGACAACAAGCTGAGGGGATAGAAGAGATAGGAAATATGGCAGCACGGTCACAGGCACGGGGGTCACTAGAGTCCGTGCTGGAGTCCGAGGACGGGGCACGCTTGCGAGAGCTCTTGTCGGGGTCGGTAGATGGCGTAGAGCAAGTCCAGACGGTCAGAGCTACACTGTCGTCGAATGTCGTCGGCGTCAGGAGATGACGTAGGGCGAGCCCAGTCGGCCAGAGCTACGCTGACGCCGGAGATCGCATGCGCGCGCGCACAACCGGTCGGCACGGAATCCAGCAAGCGAGTGCCCCCCCCCCCCCCCCAAAAAAAAAAAAAAGATGTGTGTACTACCTAGAGCCTACTACCCCCATCCCCCTTTGTGGGTAAGCGCCACCATCAAAGATCATCAGCATCAGCCTACTACAAACTGGTAGGTGTTCTGTGCTACTACCCATCATTCCCATGGTTGCTGATTCATATAGGTGTGCGCCACGGCGCTTCCTCCGTGGTGTGCGCCGAGGCGATTTCGACCGGCGGCGGCGTGGGGGTCGTCCAGAGTCGGCGACGGCGGCGTTGTCGGCGCACGCCGGTTATTTCATCGGCGGCGGCGGCGCCGGCGGCACAGAAACCGAAACTGAAAATACAAAAGGCTGTTCTGCCACAGGTTAGAGAATTAGTTAAAATTCAGGGATTTTCATTCAAATAGCATAAATGACACTACACAGATGTGTCGACATCCCGATGAATGCAAAGCGTCTTGTAAAATAGTTTTTATTTCGCTTTCATGAAAAAATAACGCGTATTTCAATCTATGTCCATGTTCTACCGTAAATGTGCAGCACTTTGCTTTTATTTAATTTACGATGCAGCTGTTTGTTGCTGTTGTTGGCTACGTCATACTTCATGAAACCTTCTTTCATTGAACAATGAGCAAGCAGTGACGCACGTCACTCATTTCGCTTTTTTTCCGAATCCGATCTTACTTTTACATTGTACGCTGCACAAAAAAGAAGCACCTCTGCTTCGAGTTTTCTTATTGCGATTGCATGATACCGCTTTTTTGAGTATCTGTCATGCTTTGAATGTAACTTTCCTTCAAACGAATCAAAATACCTACTTTTCACAATGTGAGAATCTTTTATGCAGTGGTATAGGATGCAGAAGGAAACAAATCTGCGCATTTATTCAACTAGTTCTCAGCACGGTGTTCAATGAATGAAGTGTAGACATGGGCGTGGGCGAGGCGGGTGGCGCAAAAAAATTGCCCGCAGCTTCCCTCGGGGGAACACTGAGGAGGATGCGGAGCATATAATTGGTTAACGGGGTGTTAAAGTGCGACTTACTTGGTTCGATGGCTAAATTGGTTAACGTGGTTGTGAAATGGGGTGTTAAATTGCGACTTACTTGAGTCGATGGCTAAATTGGTTAACGTGGTTGTAGGAGGGGGTGTTAAATGAGTGAACACGTAGACACGTATGCGAAAGGGCGGCGCTGGTCGAAGGGACGTCGATCATTGTGTTTGTGGATTCGTTGGAATTCATTTCACCGCGACCTTGGCGTCGACGCGCCGTACAAACCAACCGACGAGCGGCAACTGAGCGAGCGAGCGCCGACCTTGAGTATATATACAGCGCGACGGCGCATGCGCTGTCAGCTGTTGAATGTTCTCGAAGCGCGACGGCGCATGCGCGTCCACTGGAGAATCAGGAGAATTGTAGATGTCGAACGCGGTGTGTAGAGGAGGAAGGGTGCACAGATGGTGGAAGAAGGAGGAGGAAGCTTGCGGACGGCGCCGCACTACAAGCCTCGAGTATTGGATGCTCCCCATCTAAAAGGACACTTGAACCCTTAAAGCTCCACCAGCGCTTGCTACCCACTCTAGCAATACCAACACGACCCGCTCCCCCAGTCGTGATGCAAGTTGAAAGAAGGATTTGCATCCCCCCAAGACAAAAACCTGTCGATGGTCATATGTGCAGATGAGAGCAAATGCAATATTTGCGCAGATACACAGCCCATACTGGTCACGAGGTGGGCGTCCGCTGACCACGCCTGCAGAAAGCGTTGACTCCCCCGACCCTTTGGTGTTTGGTCAGGGGAGGGGAACACCCCTTGCAAGTGGGCCCCATTAAAATTTCTCTTAAAAACGTCACAAATAAGAATGCTTGATAAGTATGTATAAAACATTCAACTTTTTAATGCTTTCTTGTAGCGTGTACACGTGCTCAATACCCATCAGGTGTGTGAGACAATTGAAATCGAAACTGCCACTCTCGACTGGTTCCGGAAAAGACTCAATAGAAGAATGCAATTACGAGTGCTGGGAACCTACGTTCGTTTGTCAATTTGATTTCTAGACGTGATTTTAATTTTTATATAAACAAAAATAAAACCTGCAAAATATTAAAACAAAGGCTGCTATTGCAAGATGTGTGTTGCAAGACGTGATTTTTCTAGCATTACGTCTCTACAAGGCACATCTGGTGTCACAAACTTGTAAGTGTCCCCCCTTTTCCTCACGGCATCTCCCGATACCCCCCCCCCCCCTCTCTAATAAAAAGGCACCAATGTAGCCCTCCGTAGGCCTCCGTGATTGCCTACTTGTGCGTGGCGGGCCATTCTGGTGGCTAGGACCAACAGTGCCGATTTCGACATGCTTTATTGGAGGTGCTGAAAAATCAAGAAAAGGCCGATATTTGTAAATTTCTTGAGAGTTCTTTCTTTGTGAATACCGTTGATTATTGACCCTCATTTTGTGTATAACGCTCCAATGAAAAAAAAAATGGTTTCATCCTGTGTCACTGCAGAGTCAGAAGCCATCACATGTGTAGGCATCATTAAGATTCTATATAACATTGCTAAGGTTCAGTACATTTGTACAAATAATTCTCGTTAATTAAACATTTTGAGTATAATCCTTGCTTGGGTTAGTATGTGTGAATCATAAATTTGAGATTTAAAAATTCTCGTTGTGGGTTTCTGCAGCAAAGACACTTTGATTAAAACTGATGACTCCGGAGCTATGGCAGATGTAACATTCGTTATGTTTTTTTGGTTACGGTAACGGTAATGCGTTACCTTTTTTATGTATCTATATAACGTGGAGCCGTGAAACGTTCCCCTTATTCTTATTAGAGTAATGAGTGAGGTATTTAGTTATTTTTCCTGTAACGGATACATCACTAAATAGACTTGCAGGAGTGATGTCGGCCCACACTGTCAGTTGTTGTTGCAGTCTATAAGCTGGCTGTAAACATTACACGGATATATTCCTTTCACCCAGCATGTGATAGGAAAGGGTTGCTCGACCATTGAGGATCTCGACCTTTGAGAAATACACAACAGCTTCTTAATGATATGCATATCATCCCACCGAAGCGTGCACTTTGTTTCGCAAAAATTTACAGTCAACGTGAGTGCTGTCGTCATGCCGTATGTTTTAGGTAGAAATTTAGCCTACTCAAAATACCCAAAGACGTCGATCCATCTTGCAACGCGTGGCCACCCGCTGACGGTTCTTTATGAAAAGGGCATCCACAGTGAAACATGTTGGATCTGCTAAAATTTTATCGCAACATTATTATACCGCCAAGCTCGCTTGTATTTTTATGTCACTGTCTTGCGCAAAGGCACTGCCGTAGTGGTTCAGTAGCTAAGGTACTCGGCTGCTGACCCGCAGGTCGCGGGAACAAGTCCCACCTGCGGCTGCTTTATTTTAAATAGAGGCGAAAATGCTGTAGGCCCATGTGCTGAGATTTGGGTGCATGTTAAAGAACACCAGGTTGTCAAAATTTCTGGAGTCCTCCACTTCGGCATCTCTCATAATTATGTCGTAGTTTTGAAACGTTAAACACCACACAATAATCAATTGCCTTGCGCAAAGGACGCTTGGCTGTCTGCGAAAACTCTAAATTATTTTAGACTCTTCTGAGAAGTTTGAGACACCTACAATATGGATGCCACGTGTATAAATGGCGACGTACCTTCGCGCAGATCATTTTACCTGTGACCAATGCTCTAATTACCGCTATCTGTGTAAAGCACGAATTTCTAGTACTTTGCACTTTCCTGTGCACATGTTCACTCAATAAAAAGTGTCGTCTTGAGCAACCCACGTACCATATTCTTTGACGTCGCAACCACGTGGCAATACCGTAAGTGAAATGAGAACGCTGAAATGATCGATACAAAACAGTGAGATGGGGCGTAAGTGCACGCCCAAGTTTGATTTGAGATGCGTATGCCACAAGCTATTTTCTTCTATAGAACCAATATGATGTGGATTTGTTAATTTACTGTGAAGTTGAATGTCAAGAAAGGAAGAACATGAACTTGAAAAGAGACAGTGGAGACGAAAAGTGATAGGTATTGACGTAAAGTTTGATCGGTCATTTCACGCCAAACGTCCAAAACATTTCTGCGACTATCTCAGGTGTATTCGAAAAATTTCGGGCTGGTTTACTCTAATGAAAGCAGTGTATTGTGAAACTGTTTTGCAGAGAAAAATATTTTTGGTCACCTATATGTGACCAAAATTCCGGCTATAGGCTGGGCCCTATATCGATTCCTAAGATAAAAGCACATTTACTGAGTGAGTCTATGTGGGCTCTATTTATTTTGCCGACCTATGGTTCCGAATATTTAAAACCTCCCACGATGGTGTGCCTTGTTGTCGTATAGAAGTTCCGGCTTGTAAAGCCGAAAATATAATTTTTCAAATTATAAGACTGTTCATATCTCCCCCCGCCCTGGAACTCGTTCTAGGGTTGGTTCTTTGATAAAAACCAGTCATATATGTTATAAAAATGCTTGGATATCAACTATTCATAACTCTCAGTTAAGGATGTGGAAATGAAATGACCATCACCAAATGACTGATGAGGTGAAATAATTACATTATAAAGCATAATAAACGTGACTAAAAAGCTAGCTCTACAAAAACAATGTAACCTGAACTAATGATTTCACCACACATCTAAAACCTCATGCAATGTATATTGCATACCTCCAAGGTGCAGTTATTCGAGCGCTTTTTGTAGTGAAATTTGATCACGGAGTTAATCCCGTTCACGCTGGTGCTATTTTTAAATTTAACGGTTGTATATCTGACGAAGCATTAGAAAATTCTTTGCGTGAAGCATGTATTTTTTTGCGATGTAATTGAGGATTGTATACATTGTGCTGGCGCGAAGTTTAATGCAGGTGATGTGTTTATAGAAAACACCGTTCAGTGACTGTGGTAAAATAGAAACAGCAATTTACGTTAATTCATGCTACAAACCTCACGTGACCTGCTCCCAGAAAACAGGAGAAAGCATAACGAAGTGCGTTACTAACGAACGGAAGAATTAAGTAATTCTCTGTCTTTTAATGTTCTTTCTGTAGTCCAATCTACAAACGTTCGTATTAAACGAGCATGACGGTACGAAGGCATGGAACCAATCTACAAACGTTCGTATTAAACGAGCATGACGGTACGAAGGCATGGAATTGGGTTCTGCAGCTTGTTGTGACACATGTGCCACTCCAGGTCACCTTTATTACGTGACATCGGAATCCACACTGAGCTTGATCTATGATTATGTACCTAATCAACGGAGAATTAGTGCTAAGCTCTGATTTCAATATTAATGTGGCTTCAAAGACGAGAAAGCAGCACGATTTACGAGCAATCGCGCACCCGTTCTGTATTTCTATTGCGTTGAACTGCTTGTGCCCTCAGATGCCACTTCAGTTTTTTCTTGAATAATTGTGGCGATTCGGAAAGTTGTGAGCACTAAACAAGACGTTAACAATAACGAGAGAGACAGGACGGATGCTTGTGAACGTCGTGTGGAAGCATTAGTTTGCGCTCAAAATTTCCCGATAGTAATGCGCCATCTGGCTGGATTTCAAGTTTTGTTAAAATGTAGTGATGACACAGACCATGTGCCTTTGTCTTGTCATTTGCTACCAGTTAAACAGCGGAGGCGTTATTTAGGGTACCATAAAAATTGTCGCGGTATTATTTCAAGAATGAAGGAGGCAGAAACGCACCATTCATGCCTTACGTGATCCTTTATCACTCGCGGAAATAAATTTATTGCTCGAAGAATTCTGTTACCTGGTCGAAGAATCCTGTTACCTTTCGGCAATAAGAGAGGCTTTTAATTCTCGAGTCTCTTTATGAAATATTGCTGCCATTTTTTTCCAAATGGCTTGCAATTCTGTTGTACTGACGCAACATAGAAATGCCCGTGTTTTTGTTGATTTTTTCTCATTCCCATTCAGACACTTTTCCATCCATAGACATCTTTGAAGCGCGTAAGAACTTCCTGTCGTCCCTCACACGTCGTTGCGTTCATCCAGTCCACATTGCAAAAGGCTTGATGGCAAATTCGTTTTCCACGCTCAGGTTTCTCGTACCGAAGCTTTCGCACTCTTTGTGCACTTCAAGGAATGCAGAAAGACTACAAAATAACGCAACGAGCTCTACACCGTGCCATCAGGACTGGTATGGGGCAAACATGTTGCGAGTGGTGTCGCAGTGTTCTGCCATTGTGCTCCGTACGCTGTTCCGTGAGGTCAAGTTGGGTCGATACGCGGCGTCATTGTGGCGCAATCGGTGTCGTGTTTCCCGTGTCTTTTCTTATACACAGTGTTCTGCGAATAAATGCCTCTGTGTAGCCGCTGGTGACGAGGTCATGGATTACGTTTTTCCTTCTTTCCTTCCTCAGCTGTGGTGACAATTGGTGGTTAGATTATCGGTTGTTTCTTTATTTATTTTAGTTTTCTAGTTTGGCTAGTTTTCTGTATTCTTGCCCGAGAAAGGTGATCTAGGACATTTTTTTTCTCGTGGGAATGGCCATAGATATGTGCGTACGTGGTTGCAGCTCCACATTTGTTGTTGTTAGTGGTTCATAAGGAAAAGGAAGAAGGCACCTAATTTCTGTCTGCCTACAGGCGACACGGCACAGTGCCTTTGGGGTGGGGTGGAGGGGGATGAAAGAGGATAGGAGAAATAGTGTGTGGTGTGTAAGGAGGGATGTCCGGTCCGCTTCAGCGCGAGCAGCAGGCCGTCGGCAAGGGCAAGGGCAGCAGGGCTCTTGGGATCAGCGGTAGGCAGCAATTCCCGACTCCTCTACGAACTCCGCCAGGCTGCGGAGTGCTGCTGGATGTGGACGAGACGGGAACAGCAGGTTTTCCAGGGTAGAGACGGGCAGACCCTGTCTCCTGTAGGCCGTGTAGGCCCTCAAGCGTTCCTGTGCTAAGCCAGGGCAGGCACAGAGGAGGTGTTCGAGGGTCTCTGGGTCTCCGCAACGGCTGCAGGCCGGGGAGGGACAGAGGCCCTTGGCGTGGCGGCGGGCCGCCGTCCACACGCAGCCAGTCCGCAGTCGCAACAGAGAGGCCCGTTCTCTCCTGGTGAGGCCCGTCTCTGGGAGAGGCTTTGGTCCTCGCCCGCTGGCCACCCTCGGGTCTGGGTGGACTGTGATGAGGAGCCTCTTGAGACGGGCCTGTGAATAGTCCCTGGCCGCCACGGCACAGGAGTAGGGAGTACCAGGCTGGTGGGCAGCCTTGGCGCTCGGGTCTGGGTGGACTGTGATGAGGAGCCTCTTGAGACGGGCCTGTGAATAGTCCCTGGCCGCCACGGCACAGGAGTAGGGAGTACCAGGCTGGTGGGCAGCCTTGGCGAAAGTGTCCGCCTTCTCGTTTCCAGCGATGCCCACGTGGGAGGGCAGCCAGTGGAAGGAGACGGACACCCCGGCGTCGGTGAGGGCGCGAACCTTGGCTCTCAGGAGGCAGGCTGTCAGTCCAGCACGGCGGGAGTTGGCCAGGGTCTGCAGGGCTGCTTTGCTGTCACACAGGACCGCGGCCGGCTCAAGGGGGATGTCCTCAGCCAACAGGTCTACTGCGAGATGCAGTCCAGCCAGTTCCGCAGCCGTGGAGCTCGCCGGGAAGGGTAGCCTGCACTGCCTGCTGTTGGCTCTGGACGGGATTACGCATGCGGCCGCTGCAGTCCCGTCTGGCATCACAGATCCGTCCGTGAACACCTGCAGCCGTCCCTCCAGTCATTCCTGGAGCTTGCAGGAGAACGCCTGTTGCAGTGCGGCCACAGGCGGCCTCCTCAAGCTCCAGGAACGACTGGAGGGACGGCTGCAGGTGTTCACGGACGGATCTGTGATGCCAGACGGGACTGCAGCGGCCGCATGCGTAATCCCGTCCAGAGACAAGTCGTACGACTGGGACTGCCCTGCCAACTGCCCCTATTCTCTTTCTGCTCTGGCAGCCATGGCCGTCACGTTCTAAACTCTTTTCTCCACTCCCCCCCCTCCTTTCAAGCCACTGAGCCCTCCTCTTGCAAGAAAAGATAGCGTCTTTTTTTCCTTTTCTTCAACCACAGATTCATCCATTCAGGAAAAGATTGCATGCATTAACTGGTTTGGAAGGCACGTAAGGTTCGCGGAAAGTCAGCTCACCCTGAGCTACCGAGCACAATACAAAGCTTAGCCGAGAGTCATGTGAAGGCAAGGAGATTACACAGCAAGATGAAAAGAGAAGATACTTTGCCTAATGGATTATTGCGAAAGCCACTGGGGCAAACGTTTTCTTTATGACCATGCCCACTTCTAGTCGTACATTGAAGTAACGAGAAAACTCCAACCAAAACATATTTAAAAGAAGCGACGTTTTTAAGCCAATCTCTCACCCCTGAGGAAGAAGCTGGACCAGCTTCGAAACATCGGTTTTTCTTCCTAAATATGTATTGGTTCGAGTTCTCATTCCTTCAGTTTCTATCCAAAACAGGCAGACTTATATCGAATGTTCACCTTTGATTCCAGTCGTGCATTATATCATCGCTGCTCCGACAAACCCCCTCACACCGAGACATTTAGAGAAGGAATGACACGTGCGCAACCATAAGCAGCCCCTCTCCCTTCTTGGACTCTTATAGCTCTTGTGTGCGTGTGTGTGCGGGGGGGGGTGTAGAGAGAGGAGTACTGACAAAAATGTTGCATCTTGATTTTTTTGCACCTGGTAGCTAACGACCTAGTCATTATTTTTCTTTTGAGGAAGCAGCATAGAATACAACCCAATCATGCATACCTAAAAAGACGCAAACACAGGCGTTGTATTGTATTCCACAGGCGCTGTATGAGTTATTGTCGAAAGACTCAGCTTATGTAGGATAACACGTACATGTGCACTAACACCAGTGCATCCAATGAAAACAAGTTTTTCTTGTAGCGTTTTACAGGAAGACTTGATGAATAATGAACTATGAACGCACCTTACCTGATACGAAATTCGGGACAGGTAACAGACTTTTCAAAGAACGCGACCCTGTCAAGTCATGGCTCTCAGATTTTCTGCTGACAAACATTTTATATTACAGCATTCCGCACAATGACCAAATTACAAGCGTGGGCGAATGTATATACCAGCTTAGTATCACCAAATTTCAAAATAGCACAGGTATTTACAGCAGCCAATTCATATGGTACTTATTGTATTTAGTGCTATCAGCGCGCAGGTGCTTGTCGCGGAAATTGTATGTAATGTCAAGTTTCTTTTTAATATTAATATTTAGAGGCAGTGTAAATAACTTGTTTTTGTATGTTGAAAGCTATTATATATATATATATATATATATATATATATATATATATATATATATATATATATATATATATATTTTAGTGTAGGCATTCATTAAGCACATTCACTATCTTTACACATATTCATCATCATGAGTGGTCGTCATCTTCATCTGCTGTGTGGACTTGGCTTGTCTGAGTTCTGTGCCTTGGGCGTGGCTTCATCGTGTCTTCTGGGCCTAATAAAGGTTGCCTTCACCCTTACATCACAAGTGGTGGAGTGTGCTCTACGATCTTCCGTCCTCTCCCAGCCCGATCTGCCTCATGGAGGTCCGCTCAGGTCGTCGTTTGTGCCAGGTGTCCGGTAACATGCCTCAGGACGAGCCAACCGGCGCTTCTGCGTCTACCTCCACGGCCCCGGCTACCGCGGCCTATCCATCGTGGATTATCACCGCGCACCAGCGTGAGCCGCCCACGTTCGCCAGACTTCGAGGTGAAGATGTGGAGGATTGGTTGGACCAGTTCAATCGAGCGAGTTCCACTAACAACTGGGATGATCCTACCAAGCTTCGCCGTGTTTCCTTCTGCCTGACAGGCGTAGCGAAAACATGGTTTTTCAATCATGAAACGGACATTACGGAGTGGACACGTTTCAAGCAACAGCTTCGCCAAATTTTCGGCACCCCGGTGCTTCGTTCAGCTCTCGCGAAGAAGACACTGGATGTTCGCAACCAACAATGCGGTGAGTCCTACACATCGTACATAGAGGATGTGCTTGCTCTCTGTCACCGTTTCAGCACGTCCATGTCTGAATCAGAGAGAGTTCGTCATCTGTTGAAAGGAATTGGCACGGTCGCGTTCAATGCCTTGGTCATTCAAAACCCGACTACAGTCGCTGAGGTTGTTGCCACGTGCCAACGCCTAGAGGAACTTGAATCCCAATGGTTACCGCAGGACAGCGCTGAAAACACCACCACGACTGATGCCTCATTGCGTGCCATGATCCGGGTGATTATACGGGAAGAGCTGCAATCTTTCGGCCTTTCAATGACACCGAGTCCACGTCCCCCCTCCAACACTGCTTTGCGCGACGTTATCAAAGAGGAGTTGGCGTCCATGACCAGGCCAGCGTATGTAGACTTTCCAGTAACTTGACTCCAGCCGACGTACGCACTGGCTCACCACCCGTCGCACAACCGATGCCCGCACACTCGATGCCTGTCCCGCTGGTTTCGTTGACTCCGAGTGCGCCTAGCCAGCCCTTTCACCCACCGTGGCGGCCGCCTCATCCGATCTGTAATTACTGCGGCTACCGGGGCCACATTGCATGCACGCGTCTGTCGGAAGCGTCATCAGGACGAGCGTCGTGGATTTGACACCTACGGACGGGATGATGGGACAAGCTGGTACGCTTTCCAACGTCGTCCTTATAATCCGCCGCTACGTCGCTCACTGTCTCCAACTGCGACATCTGAGCCAAGCAGTTCTTACCGCTCTACTAGACGCCGCTCACCCTCACCCCTCCGCCGCTCCACGTCTCCATTGCGACCTGTCTCGCAATTCACCAACCAACGCCAGGAAAACTAGCCTCTGCAGCTTTTGGAGGAAAGCTGCATCGAACGAAAAGACAGAAATTCCTCCAGTGCGTCCATATAATACGGTATCTGTTTTAATAGAAGGTGTGTACGTGGACGCTTTAATAGACACTGGTGCTTGTTTATCTGTGATTGATCGTTCTTTCTGCTCACGTCTGCGAAAAGTCACCACCCCTTATGATGGACCCACACTGCAAGCTGCTTAAGGGGACGCCATTTGACCTGCCGCTATATGCACCGCTCGAGTTTTCATAGCTGGTCTTCTTCATTTTGTGCAATTTGCTGTGCTGAGTTCATGTGCCCACCAGCTTATATTAGGCTGGGATTTTCTGTCTACGGCGAATGCTTCCATCTGCTGTCGAGAAAATGTTGTTCATATGATGGAAACTGACTATGCCCTGTACGCGGATGATAAGCCCGTTCACTTGCTCGCTGCTGAAGATACCGAGCTACCACCTGGTCATCAGCGGATAGTTGCCATC
Organism: Rhipicephalus annulatus; assembly: GCA_013436015.1. NCBI lineage: Eukaryota > Metazoa > Arthropoda > Arachnida > Ixodida > Ixodidae > Rhipicephalus > Rhipicephalus annulatus. Next base: position 85,037 of record WOVY01010496.1, read on the forward strand.
ACTTCTAATGTGATCGACTCTGGTGACGTGTTTGTCCAACCATCTGCACGCTGTCTCGCAAGAGGTATAGCCCTTGCTTCAGGACTAGCGCGATTCCACAATGGCTCCGGACTTCTCTACGCTACAAACCAGACTTTTGAGAAAATCCTCATTCCTAAAGGCACCACAATGGCTTGCGTTTCTGAATCTCAACCTGTCTCTGTTGTCCCGCTTATGCCAGCGTGCTCTGACCTTCCTTCTATTGGGCGTTCATCAAGTGTTTCTGTTCTTGCTGCGACTATTAGTCCAGAACTGACCTCTTCACAGACAGATGAGTTGCTTGCCTTGCTACAAAAGCATAGGAGATTGTTTGATGCCCATTCCTCATCTCTGGGACAGATGCCCATTATTAGGCATCGTACCCAGACCGATGGCGCTTCCATCGTACGCCGTCGACCATATCGCGTCTCTTCGTCCGAGCGTGAGATCATTGAACAAAATGTAGCCGATATGCTGCAACGGAACATTATACGTCCCTCCGCGACTCCTTGGTCGTCCCCGGTTGTTTTAGTAAGGAAAAAAAAATGGCTCCGTGCGATTTTGCGTGGAGTACAGAGCCCTTAATAAGATTACCCACAAGGATGTTTACCCCATGCCACGCATAGACGATGCTTTGGATTCACTGCAAGGTGCTGAGTACTTCTGAAGCCTAGACCTGCGTTCAGGTTACTGGCAAATACCCATGCACGAGGATGACAAAGAAAAGACAGCGTTTTCAACACCAGATGGGCTGTACGAATTCAACGTCATGCCATTCGGCCTTTGCAATGCTCCAGCAACATTCGAGTGGATGATCGACACAGTTTTACGAGGCTTGAAGTGGAAGACTTGCTTGTGCTATTTAGACGATATCGTTATTTTCTCGTCAACCTTCCCTCAGCACTTGCAACGACTGGACGAAGTTCTTACGTGTCTTGCAAACGCAGGCCTTCAGCTGAACACCAAGAAGTGCCGTTTTGCGAGCAAGACGATTAAAGTGTTAGGCCACATCGTAAGCAAGGACGGTATTCGTCCCGATTCTGAGAAGATTTCCGCTGTCTAAGACTTCCCGCGTCCTGAAAAAGCCAAATATTTGCGCAGTTTCCTTGGCCTCGCTTCTTATTTTCGCCGATTCATTCGAGACTTCGCCTCAATAGCATTGCTCTAGTTGCTCGGATCAGGCGTCGCTTTTGTGTGGTCTCCTGAATGTGAAGTGGCGTTTGCCCAACTGAAGTGTGCACTCACATCCGAACCAGCCCTCTGCCATTTCGACGAAACCGCGCCTACGCTCCTGCATACAGACGCGAGTGGTCGAGGCATTGGTGGAATTCTCCTACAGCAAGACAAATCTTCACGTGAGAAAGTCGTCGCATACGCGAGCCGTGCACTGACCCCTGCCGAAAAGAATTATACTATCACCGAAGAGGAGTGCTCCGCGGTCGTATGGTCGATACAAAAGTTTCGACCTTATCTCCACGGCTGCCACTTTACTGTGGTTACAGACCATCACGCCTTGTGCTGGCTCTCGACAATTAAGAACTTGTCCGGCCACCTTGGTCGCTGAATTCTTCGCTTACAAGAATACGACTTCACGATCACTTACAAGTCGGGAAACAAGCACCAAGACGCCGACGCACTTTCGCGTTGCCCGCTCTCTTCGGAGCCACTTAACAAACCCGCCACTGCCGCATTCGAGAAGCTTTCGGCCGTCTCTTCCCTACATGTTTTGTCATTAGCTACTGTGGACCCAACTTCTCCAAGCGAGTGTGGTTTGTTCTTATCGCACCAACGTTCTGACCCTTACTGTCGCCGCATCATGGACCGTCTTGACGGGACCTGCCGACCCCCTAACGCCCGTCTTCGCCGACAGATAACGCAATTCAAGCTCAACAACCACGTCCTGTACCGTCATATCTACTACCTTGATGGTCAACGCTGGGCGCCCGTTCTACCTCGCTCTCTTCAGGCTCAAGTCCTCAAGACATATCACGGCGACATGTCTGCTGGACACATGGGCTTCCAGAAAACGTATGACCGCATAAGATGTCACTACTACTGGCCGGGCTTGTCCACCTGTGGCGCGAAGTACGTTGCCTCATGCGCCCTTTGTCAGCGTCGCAAGCTACCTTCATCAACTCGAAGTGGACAATTACAACCGCTCCCGTGTACCCTGCAACCATTCAAGGTAGTTGGCATTGACCTGTATGGTCCGCTTCCTATGACTGTCACGGGCAATCGATGGATAGTTACAGCCTCTCATCCTGCCGTGTCCTTCATCCCTGGTGACGAAGTCCTTCTTCTTACACCCATTCGCACTCTCGGACTGTGCGAGAAGTTTCAATTACGTTTTATTGGCCCCTACACTGTCTTGGAGCAAACGTCTCTTGTGAATTATCGCGTGGCACCCGTTCTTCTTCCGACGGACCGCCGCTACAGGGTAGCAGAAATAGTCCACGTATCCCGCATGAAGCCTTTCATACGGCATTCCTCTTCGCTTTAAACTGCGGCCAAGTACTGCGGTCAGGATGACCGCTTTCACGTGGGGGGAAAGTTAGTGTAGGTATTCATTAAGCACATTCACTATCTTTACACATATTCATCATCATGAGTGGTCGTCATCTTCATTTGCTGTGGGGACTTGGCTTGTCTGAGTTCAGTGCCTTGGGCGTGGTCACTTCATCGTGTCTTCTGGGCCTAATAAAGGTTGCCTTCACCGTTACATCACAATATATATATATATATATATATATATATATATATATATATATATATATATATATATATATATAAGCGGTTGTTAGTCGCATATATTTGGGTTAAAGTACTACAAATATTTATTCGCCACGCATGACTTCTGGAAATGATACTCCTGAATGATGCGCCAAGAAAAAGGAAATCGCTCCAGCATTTTTTTAAACTAAGCTCGCACGTGAGAGTACTTGTTTTTTTTTTTGATCTTTTCCATGGTTCATTAATGTTAAGCCCCGCTGCCGCTTCTATAGAATGGTGTACATTAAGCCGTATCAACGCAGTTGCAGGAATTTCTACAGACTACCAAGCATACGATCACCAGGCATTTTCATTCCGGCATATTTTGATTAAAAGAAGCGACATATTTTTGCTGAAAACCCGATTTATGCTCTGGGGCCCGGTGCACAGATGTTGCATGTTGCAACTCTTGATAATGGCGAGTGCGAAGACGGAAAGTAAGAGCCTCTATGCTATTGCCTGTGCGTCCGGTGTAACGAAAACCTCTAGTCTTGAGAGTGTTGGGTCAAACCATGCACTTTGCTCATTGCTATTTTTCATTATGGCGTTTCTGAATAAAATTTTTTAGTGGTGCAATGTGGAGCATGCGGCAGTAGTACCGATGTGCTATTTGGTGCTGGTACAAAAGGAAAACTAGCTTGTATCTCTTCTTCAATGAGTCCTTCAATTAACCTTATTCTAGGGGACTGCATAGAAGGCTATACGCCTGACGCAGTTGGAAAAGTAAAGCACGTTGTAAGAGACCACTTCTGCTAATTGAAGGACTTGTAGACCATCACCATCTAGACTGTGGTGTTCTGCAGAAAGATTTTGAGCGAATGACGCGCCGCAATAGGTTCTAAATTTAACATTGATGTGTCCAGACAGCAATTTGTGTCCAGAGTATATAGACTGATACTCGCGTTTCTAGAAAACATTATTGCCTTTACAGAAATGGAGCGCGACGAAAGCTGTTGTCACTTAATGCGCTGTATTTTGCTGCTCCAGAGAAAAAATCTTGGGGACATCGCTGGTGAGACACACACGGAAACGCCAGCGGTGCTCAAACAGTGCTGCAATGAACGGCTGCAGGGGCGAGAAATCACCGTACCAACATTGCGGTAATCCACCGGTTTTATCGCGCGCTTCCATCGATCGTTAGACATTCACCAGACGATAACACAACTACTCCCCTCTATTGTTATCCGTGAACAGTATCATTGAAAGACAATATGCAGGGCATGAAAACTTACACGGATCCGTATGCGTCTCACACAGTATACCGTATGCGTCTTTATTGCGTCGCAGAAACACACTGATTTCAGGTTGCAATTCGTTACGAGATCGCTCTTTTGCACACGAACCAATTATTTCAGCACCTTCTAGACAGCGGTTAGGCGGGGTGCACTGCGCAAAACAAACTGGTGGTGTGTCGCAGAATGCTCGCGTTGGCCTGCGCTTAGACCAGGACACAAAGCGCTCACGCAGATGGAGTTCCCGTAATGAACATCCTGGAGCCAACCACTATGGTGCTTCTCACAGCTAGAATGTTGCTTCGATTCGTTAAATCTGTGGGTTGCCCGATCGGCTTGTTATAAATAAGATAAAAATTGCAGAAACGCGCACGCACAACAGCACCACTACGGCAGCACGTCGTCTGCTATGAGGGTAAGTCGTGGCGCACCTCAGGGTATCTCCGGGCCCTACGCGCCAATTTTTGGGTCCACACGCCTTCATAAAGGTGGCGCCGATGAGCAGGTCGTAAGTTTATAGAGCAGGTCATGTTACAGACTGTCAACCACGTAGTTAGAGTGTACTAGAAGTGTTGAGTGGCGTGACCACGCCTCGCTGCCTGATTCCTTCCGCGTTGCGAGTAGCGGTGGCGTTGCAGTCGAATAGTACTGAAAGAGCCGCGTGCAGGAACTGCTATGCGCTTCCGCTCCTCCGTCGCCCTTTCTTGATGCAGATTACTTCATACCGGCCCATCATTCATCTCTAGCACATGATGCCATAGCCCTTTAAATATGACACGCCAATCTACGGAACTCAAGCTCCATAAAATAGGATGTGAGAGCTCGAAAATAATTAAAAAAAGGGTGTGTCTTGTACTGAAAGGGCGTGTCTTATACTGAAGTGGGCGAAAAGATAACTTGCCGTGTGCCCACGGCAAGTTATCTTTTCACACCCTTTTCTTTCTTCTCATTTACATTACAATTGGCCTAATAACTTCCCCTATACCTTCCTTGGCATTGTTGTCTGTTAGATCTCATTAATATTGTGTAAACACGAAAACAAGCCCTTATGTATACACCTGTTCCCCTCATATATATATATATATATATATATATATATATATATATATATATATATATATATTGTCGCGGTACATTGCGAATAAAACACAGGTACGCCTTGAGGCAACGAAAGCAGCGTGTTTTCAACAGCTGAGCCACAAGATCGTCTTCTTCGGTCTCGAGTGAAGCTAAAGGCCCTCTGCCTCGTGTCCACTGAATCCCCCATCATTGTTTTCGTCCACATGTAAACACGGGTCATTTGCCTCCCTCTCAAAGAGCATCGCCACGACACAAAGCCTGTAATGAAGTTTTTTTTTTCTCAAGAAATGTCTCACATCACTCGCTGACGTAAGGCTTCATGCGGACTACGTGAACGAGTTCAGGATGGTGCTGGCGACGCTTTTTACTATACGAACTGTCGGGAACAACTTCGTAAGTGACGTCACTCAGTCTTCGCAACACTAGGTACGGTCCAAAGTACCTTCTTAAGAGCTTTTCGGAAAGTCCTCGTTTCCGTACCGGCGTCCAAACCCATACTTGGTCGCCAGTTTGATAGACGACTGTTCTGCGGTGAGCATTGTAACGGCCTGCATCGTACTCCTGCTGCTGGCTGATCCGTAAACATGCAGGTTGCCTAGCTTCTTCCGCGCGTTCGGTAAACGTGTCGGCGTCCGGGACGATGTCGTCGCCTTCGTGCGATAACATTGCATCTAACATGGTTCGTACTTCCCGTCCATGAACGAGGCGGAACGGTGTCATGCGGGTCGTTTCTTGCTTAGCCGTGCTGTAGGCAAACGTTATGTATGACAAGATTTGATCCCAATTTTTGTGTTGAACGTCTACGTACATTGAAAGCATGTCTTCAATGGTTTTGTTTAGATGCTCTGTCAGCCCGTTCGTTTGCGGGTGGTAGGCGGTGGTCTTACGATGCGTTGTTCCACTCAGCAATAAGACATGGTCCAAAAGACCTGCCGTAAATGCGGTACCTCTGTCTGTGATTACGACGGTTGGTGCACCATGCTTCAGTACAATATTCTCAATAAAAATTCATGCCACTTCCGCTGCTGTACCTCTCTGGATAGCCTTTGTCTCGGCATAACGGGTCAGATAATCCGTCGCGACGATAACCCATCGGTTGCCTGCTGTATAAGTAGGGAGTGGGCCCAAAATGTCCATGCCAATCTGGTGGAATGGAGTCATTGGGACCTGTACGGGTTGCAAGAGGCCAGCTGGTTTAGTTGGTGGTGACTTGCGTCGCTGGCAGTCGAGACAGGTACGAACGTGGTTCTTCACGGCTGTGGTTAGTCTTGGCTAGTAATACCTTTACTGTACCCTAGCCAACGTTCTTGGAACCACCTTCCCTCTTCTGTTGCAACAATAACTGACCCTTTGTTATTCAAGACTGCAATTTCTCAGCAATGTTTGTAACTATACGCAGTTTCCATTATCTATCTTTGTCTTGTATGTGCTTGAATTCTTACTTATACATCTTTAGTTGACTTATGTTGCCTTCGTGATTGGCGCATCTGACACTTGTTTCTTTTTTTGTCTTTTTTTCTTGTGTGTTATAAAATGTTGTACCCACCCCCTCTGTAATGCCCTACGGGTCCTGAGGGTATTCTAATAAATAAATAAATAAACCCAAGTGGCCAGAGGTAACCTCGTTGTGGCATGCTTTCTGTACTTCGGTGCACAGGGCTGCTGGGATGACGAGTAGATAGGCAGATCCCGTCGACGAAAAATTTATTTTGTAGAGTACTCCACCTCGTAAACAAAACAATGAGAACACTCTTGCGAAAACTCTTGGCGCCTTCCAAGAACTGCCATCTAAGTAGGTAGTTAAGCCAAGCAACTCAGCGTCGTCACGTTGTTGCTGCGCAATAGTGGTCGTGTCGAGGACACCGAGAAATGATGTTTTCTCCTACTCGGGTAGGGTCGCCGACTCAATGGGAGAACGGGACAAACAGTCGGCGTCCATATGTCGCTTCCCTGACTTATGTACGACTGCCATATCCAATTCCTGCAGCCTGAGACTCCAACGCGCTAATCGGTCGGTAGGGTCTTTAAGATTTGTTAACCAACACAGTGAGTGGTGGTCGCTTATTACTTTGAAAGGGCGGCCATGTAAATACGGACGAAATTTTGTAACCGCGCATACCACGGCGAGACATTCGTTACCAGTCGTGGAGTAATTAGCCTCAGTGCGTGTTAACGTTCCGCTTGCGTAAGCGATTACCCTTTCTGTGCCTTCTTGCTGCTGCACAAGCACAGCTCCCAGACCAACATTGCTAGCATCGGTGTGAAGCATCGTAGGGGCTCTCTCGTCGAAGTGGGCAAGGACTGGGGGTGTTTGTAGTCGCTGGCGAAGATCGTTAAAAGCAGATTTCTCTTCGTTATTCCACTCAAAGGTGACGTCTTCTCTCGTGAGGCGAGTTAACGGTGGTGCTATGCGTGCGAAGTCTGTGATAAATCGTCGATAATATGCACAGAGGCTGAGAAAGCGTCTGACAGCCATTTCATCGGTCGGCATAGGGAACTGTTCTACGGCTGCAATTTTTTCAGGAATGGGACGAACACCTGCAGTAACTGACAACATGACCAAGAAATCGCAGCTCTTCGTAGCAAAAGAGGCACTTCTCAGGCTTCAACGTCAGGCCCGCAGACTGTATGGCTCGTTAGACCACCTCAAGTCTCTCAAGGTGCTCGTCAAACGTTGCGGAGAACACTATGACGTCGTCCAGATATACTAAGCATGTTTTCCACTTCAACCCAGAAAGCACGGTATCTATGAGTCTTTGAAAGGTAGCAGGCGCTGAGCACAAACAGAATGGCAAGACCTTAAATTCGTACAACCTATCTGGTGTTACAAAAGCGGTCTTCTCGCGGTCTCTCGAATCCACCTCGATTTATTTATTTATTTATTATACCCTCAGGGCCAGAGGCATTACAGAGGGGAGTGGTACAGAACAAAGGCATAACATGAGGTAGCATGGTTACAAAAAACGTTGTGTACATAAAAAGGAAAAGGAAAGACAAAACAAATTAGTATTATCGCAACAGTGTGGTCACACAAACACAGATTAAACATCAGATATTTCTGCATATACAATATTGGCTAAGGCAGCACGGAACAGTCGGTTATCGGTGATACCCGCAATTTCAGCGGGAAGGTGGTTCCATTCCCGGGACGAACGGGGCAAGAATGACTGAGTGGCATATTTTGTATGATAATAGTTAATGCCAACCTTGTGACGGTGGTCAATGCGATGGGAAATGTATAGTGATTGGGGTAAGAGTTCGTTGCGCAGGAAGGAATGATAATATATTTTATGTAGCATGGTTAACCGAAAAAGTTTCCTGCGTGATGATAAAGAGGGAAGGGAAAGGCTGCTTTTCATTGAAGATATGCTGGCAGTACGGTTATAGTTTGACAGGATAAAGCGAGCGGAATTATTTTGAACAAGCTAGAGAGAAGCGATTAGATTTTCTTGGCTTGGATCCCATACTGATGCTGCGTACTCTAGCTTGGGGCGTATTAAGGATTTGTAAAGCGATAATTTTAGTGACGATGGGGCTCTAGAAAAATTGCGGCGTAAATACCCTAACATGCTATTAGCGTTGTTGATGATATGTTCAATATGTGTTGACCAGCTGAGATTAGTTGTAATGTGCACTCCAAGGTACTTATATGATGTAACTAGTTCTAAAGCTATGTTGTTTAGGTAATAAGTTGACTGATGCTTGGGGTTGCGGGATACATGCATAACCTTACATTTGTTAATGTTTAATTTCCTCAGCCAAGTTTGGCACCAGTTAGAAACAGCAGTTAGATCAGACTGAAGGATTTTATGTCGTCACTATTATTAATCTTACGAAATATCACACAGTCGTCTGCAAACAAATGAATATTAGAGCACAATTTTGAAGGGAGGTCATTAATATAGATAAGAAATAGAAGGGGCCCTAGGACGGATCCTTGTGGGACCCCAGAGCGCACTTCGCTGAAAGAAGAGTTAAAGCCATTAGCATGAACGAATTGGGTGCGGCGGGTAAGGAATGATTCAATCTATTGTAGCACGTTTCTATCAAGGTTGAGGTTACTTAGTTTGTGAAGTAGAAGTTGATGACAGACCTTATCGAATGCTTTAGAAAAATCTAAATAAATGCAGTCTGCTTGAGACGAACTGTTCAGGATAGTGTGCAGTTTTTCAGTGAAGGTTATGAGCTGTGTTTCACAGGAGTATGTTTTACGAAACCCGTGTTGCGCAGGAGTGAAAAAGGAGTTTGATTGGAGGAAATTTACAAGATTTGTGAATAATACATGTTCTAGAAGCTTGCAGCAGGTGCTAGTAAGGGAAATGGGGCAATAGTTAGTAGGAGAACATTTATTTCCGGATTTATAGATAGGAACCACCTTCCCGATTTTCCATTGAAGAGGTAGCGTAGATTGATCGAGTGATTGCTGAAAAATTTTTGCCAAGATGATTGAGCTAGTTGCAGATGTATTTTTCAAAAATTTAGCGTCAACGCTGTCATAACCAGGTGAAGAATGAAACTTCAAATTGCTTATAAGAGCGGCAATACCAGGAGCGTCCATGTTCACTGGTGGCATTTGGACGTAATTGCAGTAAGGTAGGTGTGGCAAAGAGCTGTTGGATTTATGCGAAAAATTGTTTACAAATGTTTCATTAAGGACACCAGCACATTCACTTTCAGAAATATAATCACCATTCATATCTAGGAGAGAGATGGAATCATTAGACGTCGGGTTAATAGTGCGCCAAAATTGTTTCACATTTGATTTTAGCATGGAAGGTAATAGATTCGACATGAAATTTTCTTTAGCATTTTTTAGAGCTGTCACATAGCTATCAGAAGCTTCTTTGTAGGCAGCCCATTTTGCATTAGTCTGAGAAAGTTTAGCAGCACGATATAAACGTTTCTTTTTGTTTGATAGGCGTTTGATGCTTGGGTTGTACCATGGGCATTGTGCATGAGTCGTAATGAATTTCGTGGGGATGGACTTATCGGTTAGTCGGCGAACTTCGGAAGGAAACATATCCCAGTTAGTTTGAACAGTTCGCTCATCATAATCCTTCAAAAAAACATCAAGAAATACCGCAAGTTCATCATTTATGGCCTCAAAATTTGCTTTCCTGTAGTTTCTTGTTATTTTTCTTTTCTTGCTACGTGTGTGTGATGGCGCATTGATACAGAATGTGAGTAATGAATGGTCACTTATATCTGGTAAGCAGGTAATGTTGGATGCAAGGTCAGGTGTATTTGTTAAAATTAAATCAAGGGTGTTGGCGGCGTGAGATGTTACCCGCGTGGGCAGTGTAACTAATTGTGTAAGCGAAAACGTCGATAATAGTTGCAGGAATTCGCTAGCTTCGCTTGAAGATGGTGACAAAAAGGGTGGGGCGGCATGCCACTTTATGTTTGGGAGATTAAAATCGCCAAAAAGAAACAAAGGACACGAAGGGAAACGGGTATGAATGATGTTAAGAACATCGTGTAATTCATTAACGAAAGTCGGTGATAAGGAAGGAGGGCGATAACATACACCAACAATGTACTTTTGGTGGCCTACTGTAAGTGAGCTAAATATTATTTCTAGATTGCTGCGCGCACGTGCACAGGCGAAGAAGGAATGTCCTTTGATATTGCCAACAAAACACCCCCTCCACGTTTTTCAGTGCGGTCGCAGCGATAAATTGAGAAGCGGGAGGAATTCAGAAAAAGTTCAGAATCACGCACATGCGCATTAAGCCAGGTTTCAGTTAGAGCGATTATATTGGCTGAACAAGTATCTATGGCGGAAGATAGAGCGTTATGTTTGTTAAGGATGCTTCTTGTATTTGTAATGAGAACAGATATATAAGATAAAATCGGTTGTCCACTGCCCCTCTCGTTTTCCTACAGCGAGGAACTCGAGGCAGGATTAGAAGAATGACGTACACGTGCCGCTTGCGGCCGTAATTCTTGAACGGCATCGGTAACAGGGTCGTACATGCATTGTTTGTTACCGATTGACAACTTTTTATAGTGAAGTTTGAAAAGTGGTGAGCCGGGTTGCCTTTTTCTAAATTCTATTAGCTTTTTCCGCGCTGTACGAGTGTTTGTTGAGAAGTCTTCGGTTACCGAGATATTGTCTTCTTTGAGGCGATTGCGCATGGAAAGTAGTTTTTCTTTAGTCTTATAATTTGCAAATTTCGCTATAACTGGGCGACACTTGTTAGGCGAGTAAGTACCCAGGCTGTGCGCTCTTTCAATGTCGCCGGACGGGAGAGTATAATCCGAGGTGTTTAGTATGCCGATTAATTTGGATTCAGTTTGTTGCCATGTTTCTTTGGAATCAGTGATGCCATGAAAAATTAGATTGTTCCGACGGGACCGATCTTCGATTTCGTCAAGGCGGGACTTTATAAGGTTATTCCGGGAAGTTAATTCTTCAATGGACTTTTGGGCTTCCGATAAACCCTCACTGAGCCTATCAACTTCTTTTAGTTGACTTTCAAATTCGTCAAGCCTTTGTTCGATAGAATTCATTTTTGTTTCTATACTTGTCTGGCTTGCTCTAATTGAATTTATACCTTCCACTAGTTCCTCTTGAACCTTTGAACTATGCAAGGATTGTGCACGGACATCTCTCAGAAGTTGGAAGATAACGCCCATCTGTTCAGCCGGGTTTTCCGGTAACGATTCAACTTCCAAGGGGGTTTCCGAGCGAGCACTGCGGGTGGTGGGTCCAGGATTAGTTTCCACATCACCCGAGAGTAAGAGTGTTAACGCCATAGCATAACATTCGGACAATAACTCGCAAAACACCCGTGGGCACGGGAAGAGCACCAAAAAACGATCATCTGACTTTCTGGCATATAATAAAATTGGGCTACACACCTGCATTTCGGAAAAAACACGGGTGAGCGAGGCGCCAAAGGTGCTGCTCCCGTGCCCACTGAAGTGGGCGGTGGGGCGGCGTTCGTTTAAATACGGGCAGCTTGGTGATGTCGTTGCTGAAGGGATGGGGTATCGGTCGTTGAGTTGCGGGCAGGCAGAGGGTTCCGTGAAGAATGTCTTGTCAAGATTTGGTGACGCCGGCTTGAATTCCAACCATGCGCAGTAGCTGCTCGGGCACACTGCTATCGGCGATGGCTCGAGGCAGCATGCCGAACAGCAGGACGAAAGGGGTAGCCATGTCACGAAAATAGCAAGCAGGGCCTGCATGAGAAAGACGGTATTTTGGTGAGCCCAAGCCATCGCTCGCGTGCCGCCGAGCCCACTGAAATGGGCGCCGCTCCGAGGATGCTTTTTATAGGCTTCGGGCGTTGTCGATGGCGATCCGATCTCCCTTGGCCATTTGTAGAGCATGCGCAGGGCAGGGGGCAGGCAGGTTGACGCGTTTTCCACAGGACAGCGACATTGCAGCACGTGCCAGAATCGGAGATTGCTGGACTGGTTGTCAGGCGGAACCGGAATTTCCGACGAAGGCACGTGGCGTCCCGGTATTGCGTTAATGGCGCAGCCGGGGGTATCCTTGGGCAGGGCCGGGGAGCAGGCCAAGAACAGAAGCTGCATGAGAAAGACGGTATTCCGGTGAGCCCAAGCCATCGCTCGCGTGCCGCTGAGCCCAATATTCACTCCGCAAATCCATTGAAGAGAAGTATCGAGCGTGTCGAAGTCTGCCGAAAGAGTCGTCTATACGTGGTACTGAATATACGTCTTTCTTGTTCACCTGTTTTAGCTTCCGGTAATCCACACAGATGCGCAGGCTGCCGTCCTTTTTCTTAACGAGGACTACAGGTGACGCCCAAGGGCTCTGTGAATGCTGAATGACGTCATCTTCAAGCATTCTGTCTACCTGCTGTTGTATCGCTTCACGTTCTTTTGGAGCCACGCGATAAGGGTTCTGGTGAATAGGTCTCGCCGTTTCGTCAGTAATTATTCCATGCCTGGTTAGAGGCGTGTGGCCAACTTTTGATGTTGTCGAAAAGCAGTCTTGAAATTTCGCCAGTAGCTCAAGGAGTCTGCATCGGTCGTCTTTCGGCAAAGTAGGGATAACGTCGAGAACAGGCGCTGAATCAAGATTTAGCGACTCATCGACAACCACCAAGCAGCCTTCGGCATCTACTACATCGTTGAAGTAAGCGACAGCCATGCCTTTAGGAAGGTACCGGGGCTCAGCACTGAAATTGGTCAACAGCAAGTCCGTGCGTCCAGCAGCAACTCTGACGATACCTCGTGCGACGGAAATACTGTGGGTGAAGAGCAGCGAGCTTATTTGGTCTGCAACTCCTTCGGTGTCAAACTGAGCAATGGCGGCCACCGAAACATGCGTGCATGACCTAGGAGGGAGAACCACGTCGTCATCAGTAATACGCAGTTGGTTTGGTCGCGCCTCTGGAGAAATTGGTAAGCCCAAACTGTTGCAAAACGTAATCAAGCTCTCTGGTATGTTAATGATGGCGCCATATTCCCGTAAAATATCCATTCCAAGAATTACATCTCTGCAGCATGCGGCGATAACGACGTACGATGCAATGAAGAGAGAACTTCTGATGTCAATTCTTGCGGTACATCTTCCAGAGAGCACCAGTAACTGGCCCCCTGCCGTTATTATGTGAGGGCCCGTCCACGGCATCTTCACTTTTCTGAGGCTGTCGGCGAGGTCTTGACTGATAATAGAGAAGTCGGCACCAGTGTCGACAAAAGCTGTCACTTTCTGACCGTCAAGAAGAACACTAAGGTCGGCAGTCACAATTTCATCGTTTTTACGGCTTATCGGCTGTACGACGTCATGCTGTGGGTGCTTCTTGTCGTTATATTTATGGCCTGCAACCTTGCCCCCGGAGGTCGTCACCCTCAGTCTCCCCGTCGCGGGCTAGGTGACCTTCTTTTATTAAGGTCCGCGTATGTGCGGCGGTGCGACAAAGACGAACGTGCGGGAGACGGAGAGCGGCATCGACGTCCCAGACCAGAAGTGTGAGTAGGCATTGCCTCCTCTGCAGTGGTACAGCCATCCTCAAAGTGAGAACGGGCTCCATAGAAAGGGGTGTCGTCACGGCGTGGTATGTATTCATCGTTGGCACGTCGACCGTCAAACCAAGGTCGATGAGGACGGAATGAATCACCTCGATGCCAGCAATGACGGGCAATATGGCCTGCACCTCCGCAGGCAGTGAAAGCATAGTGGACGTGTCTGTCCACTGTGCGCCATGCATCGGTTTTCCGGGTCGGTGGACGTCTGAGCATCTCCCCTGGCGTCGCTGCCCATGGGGTGGCTGTGGACGGCTGGTTGTATGGCCGTAGAGTGGGTGGTTGATGCAGTGTCTGCTCTTGTGGCGGGGACCAAGGGACCATGGGCACCTGGTGGTACTGCATCGGCATAGCGGGTGGTGGACGTCGAAGAGCGGCAGCGTAGCTCACGTAGCTCATAGGACGCTGCTGAGTATCAGGACCAGTCGTAGACGACGCTCGGTGAATTTCGTCGCGTACGACATCAGTGATCGACGCGATGGGATTTTCAGCAACCGGAGTTCGTAACCTCTGCAGTTCTTCGCGAAGTATCTCCCCAATGAGCTCTCGTAAGGAGGTCTGATTCTCAGACGTCACGGCGTTAGCGTTGATTGGGACATTGCAGGACATGCGGTCATATTGCCTGCAGCGTTGATGAAGGGACCGCTCGATAGCCGTAGCTTCCTTATTGAAGTCAACCACGGTACTTGGAGGGTTGCGCAGTAGCCCGGCGAAAAGCTGTCCCTTGACACCGCGCATGAGGTGACTGAACTTTTTATCTTTTGTCATGTGCGGGTTAGCTCGATGAAAGAGACGAGTCGTGTCCTCGGCAAACATTGCAACGGTTTTGTTGGGTTTTTGAACCCGTATCTCCAATAACTGCTGTGCACGGTCCTTCTATCGACATTGGCGAAGGTATCGACGAACTTCTGTGGAAAGTCGGGCCAAGCGGACAGATTGCCTTCTCTATTCTCATACCAAGTACGAGCACCGTCGTCAAGGTAGAAATAGGCACGTGAAAGCTTTTCCTGTTCCGACCACTGATTTACCTTGGCAACACGCTCATAGTGGTCAAGCCAGTCGTGAACGTGTTCATGGGCACCGCCACTAAAGCGATCGGGAACGAGGGGTTGAGAGAGGGTCACCTGAGATGGGTGCGCCGGAAAGCTGCCTTGGGGCACCTGTTGTGAGCTTGCGTTGGCCATTGGTTGAGGTGTACGGTGCCTAGGAGGTTCTGGCAAGTGAGTGAGCTCTGGTGCGAGGCCTCGCAACCATCGACTGGAGCGATGCACCGTAGTTTCTACCGGTGAGAATGATTCTGGACTCGATGAACGGCTCCCAGAGGGCGTGTGGAGCATCAGACAGGGTTGCGGCCCAGCACCTCCAACAGTGTCGCGGTACAACGCGAATAAAACACAGGTACGCCTTGAGGCAACGAAAGCAGCGTGTCCTCAACAGCTGAGCCACAAGATCGTCTTCTTCGGACTCGAGTGAAGCTAAAGGCTTACTACCTCGTGTCCACTAAGTACCCCATCATTGTTTTTGTCCACATGTAGGCACGCGTCAGCATATTTGTGGATTTACAGTACATCAATAAATAAAAAAACACTTAACGCATCGTCTGCTGTGATGTCAGGTGCGTCTGTGCAAGCGTCCTGCCTCCAACATACCTCTCGTTTCGATGTCGATGAAGGCGGAAATGTTGTAGGCCCGTGTGCTCAGATTTGGGTGCACGTTAAAGAACCCCAGGTGGTCTAAATTTCCGGAGCCCTCCACTACGGCGTCTCTCATAATCATATAGTGGTTTTGGGACGTTAAACCCCACATATCAATCAATCAATCAATCAATCGTTTCGATGTCGAGTCAAAGAAGCGTGACTTTGCGTCTGTGTAGTTTCCCCGTCTTTCTTGCAGTCGATATAAATGAAGGTTGGCAAGACGCACTTAAGAAAAAGCTTGAACTTGATGTAATATACTGCACTGGCCTGGGATGCTACATATATGAGCAACGGTAATGGACGACGCTTCGCCTAAATTGTTAAATATCACTGATAAGGCTCAAATGTCGTATTTTATCTCATACTCAGTGCTCTTCAGCCTTTTTGAACAACAAAGACGCTGCTTCAGTGCTCTCAACCGCACTCCACTACCCACGCTGTGCGAAGAACGATATTTAAACTGAAGAAAAAAAATCGTACAGCTCGCTAGCTAACGCAGTCCAATCCATAGCCTGTACTCCCCACAATTCCCATGAAGGTGCACGATCGCAGCGCCCGATTCCTCTCTATAGGTATTATTGTATGAAACTCTATGCCCTCAGGTAATGAATAGTGTGATAGTTAATTATTGAAAATTGTTTACTAGAATACCAGGTAATTACCCGGAATTAAAAAAAACTAGGAACACGGTTGCGTTTTATATCAGCGAAGGTCGAAACAGGGAAGTTTATTGCATAATAGTAACAGCAATTCAGGAGAGTACAGCTGTCTTGTGTAACAAAATCACTTCATTGGCACGTACAACAAGAGACCATAGACACGACGTAACTTACAGCACTGCAATACACTCACTAACAAAGAGAGAAGGAAGCTTAAAAATCACTAAGTTCGAACAGAGTCACTTATTGTTTGTGAAGAAAAGCTTAGCAGTTCAGCGTAGTGTGTTGGAAATTGCACCCTAGAAACATAATGCCGCTGATTGTTCTGTGATACCGTGTTCGTACATGTACTGGTAAATGCATGTTTGTGTGCGGCGTTTTCTAATAAATGGCAATTTTTTCATTATTGCCCACTTCTGATATAACAATGTGATCTTTCCTCCATTTTACTTGCCATTTGACGTTGCCGCATGTTGTGTCGATAGACACATCACCGTCGCTTTTGTCTTTAACAACCTATGTGCTGTGCCCCTCGAACGGAGATGAAGGTTTAATGTTAGCATGCAGGATGGAAGCAAATATGATGGATAATTGCCAAATAGGAGCGAAAAATGTTTAGGAATAAGAGAAAGAAGAGTGTTGCGTCACGGGATTGAAGAGAAATAAAAAAGGAGCGAAGAAGAAAAGAGAGAAAGAAAGATGAACGTAAAAAAAAACGAATGAAAGAAGGGAGGAAGGAACTCAAAAAGCAAGTAACAAAGAAGGAAATGAAGAAGGAAAAAAGAAAGGAAAGCAAGTAAGAAGGATAGACGAAACATGATGTATAAAACAAAGAAAGCAGGACAGGAATAGAAAAGGTGATGAAAAAAATGAAAGGAAAAAATAATAAAGAAAAGTAGTAGGCCGGATGCAAACATACCAAGGATATCTTGCGTTCATTTTCCCTAAGCAAGAGTTCTGGAATTGTTTTGGAGCTATGCGTCAGGCAATCATCTTTTCTTTTCTGGCTCTACTCAACCTGGTACTGTTTATGCGCTATAATACTGTTACAACGTTGATCAACACTTTGTATAAAACAAGATACAAAGTTACAAAAGAAAAGAAAGTGGGGAAGCATCATTTCAGCGACTAAAATATTTCGTGCCCTCTCCGTTCCGGGAAGCAGCAACTAATATATTCTCAAGGATCGATATTAATGTAGACTCGCACACCCCACCGGATAGATGTAGGAAGCCCACAATGATTGCTCCAGCGTAATCAATGGTTTATGTGAGGACGTAATCTTACATGCCCCTAAAATAAGCTTCTTGTCAAGCCGTTTTCACAAAGAATAAAAAGGCAGGGTACCATGTAACCTGTAGCGTGCACGTGGAAACGCCTACTTACTCAATCTCTAAAAATGCTGGCTTACTTTCTGTGCCATAAAATAAGAGCACACCTCCATAAAGTGCAATTGAGGAACGGCGATACGCCAGAGCTTGACGCGACTAAGCCAGGAAAAGAGAAAAGTTTTTGAAACAATGGCTTAGAGCTGTAGTACGCTATTAGAAAAAAAAAATGGGTGCTTAGAGCTGAGTTACAAGTTGCATAGAGTGAAATGTGAAAGTGTCAAGCATAATTTGTTTATTTTCAAGTTGTGTCTTGCACTCAATAAACTAAACTCGAATTAGTTTTACACAATCACTCCTGTTTACCAAATATGCTAGAAAGCGACATTCATGGCTAAAACTCAGGCGAGAAATGCATTGAAAAGGAAGAGCACGGAAGCATAATGAGTAGCTGAAGCAAACTTCATGGTAAGCAATGAGGGCGCGATGGCATGAAGAGTGCAGTTTATTTCACCCCCCCCCCCCTCCCCCCGAAAATTAGAATGCACGTGTAAAGGATGTCGGATCATGTATAGCCGACCCAAGATTCGTTTCAGGATAATAATATATAGCTTATCCGGCTAGTAACATTGACTGAAAGACGTTTCATGAGAACGTACGATACAACATAAAAAAGCACTAAAATGAAGTATCAAGACCAAGCTGCTTGCGCATGGCCACCCGGCTTGGGTTCAAGCGGCCACCCGCATGGCCACCCGCTTGGGTTCAACGTAGAGAACTGTCAAGCTCGTCAGAGTGATCGACAGACGCTCGGTACATCGTGACCAAGAAAAAAGCCCTCTTTAATGTTTCGTCGTGAAATATATACAGCCAGAATGATTACATGACTCCCGTGATAACCGGATAAAGGAAACCAAGATAGCACGTGTCTTAGCGCTTGTCTCTGGAGCAGGCGGCCACGGAATGCAGCAGGATGACGTCACAAGAACGACGTAAATGACGGAGAAGCTAATAGAGACGCAGTCACAAATGCCCTCGCAAAGCATGCCGAGAAGACGGACCACGAGATAAACTGGGAAAACGCATGCATCATGGCAACGGAGATGCGAATGACATCGAGACTCTACCTCAAATCACTAATCATTCTGACCACGAGTAACACAATAGATAGATCATCTGGCACACTAAACCACGCGTACTTCCCGACTTTTAACCATGCGCTCAACACTACATGAGAACCTGCTGCGCAGCCACCATGCGATCGTGAACACCGACTCCCAAATGACATTATTCATTTGTTTTCACATTCGCCAGTGGCCTGTTTTTTTCAACAATGCTTTTACCTGACCAGACGGTATTTCGTCAAACTCTCGACAAAAAAAGAAAGATACAGAAATAAATATGAAGGCTTCCTCAGGCTTGGCATCACTAGAGTGTGAGGTTGCCTGAATATTATGTACTTTTTGTTCATTCGTCTATTCAAGAACAATTTAAATTATTTGCTTAGATGATAGTGTGATCATGCAGCTATGCGTTCCCGCAGCATTCTCAAGAAACCACAATTTTTTTTGTTTGTATACATCGATCACAATGACAGCCCTGAAGCCTGAAATTTTCACGGGCCGGTTTTGTCATTTTATATGTTCCCGTTCTTTCTTATGCTTACGCAGTGGGACAAAAGTTCAAGCATGAATCAAGTATAGTAGCCAGAAAAGCTTTGCTCTCAGGGTATTAGGTAACCCTTCCTGATAAGAGGAAGATATACATTTTTAATAAATAACAATGCGTCTTAGCATGGTGCAACACCATTACCTTACAAATCAATACAACAGCCTCCATTGGAAATGGTACCTTGGCCTTTTTTTCTCAAAGGCAATGGCTCTGTGGAGACCATGCGCCACAGCGCAGACTAGCTAATCGTGTAATGTCAAGCGCCGAGTCTGAAAGGCTCTGTGGGACTGAAGAAAGTTTGCTTTGTGAAGTCTTACCAGAAAGACACTCTGACTGCAACAATACACGAGATCTGTTTGCACGCGCGCCGTCGGGCAGCCTGCTCAGCACGCTTGGATGACAACGCAAGCCGGCCGACACCTCAAACAAAGGAGCCCCAACATTCACCCATGTCGAGAAGTAGGGCTCTAAGAGGCGGCTTCTTTGATGTGGTAGGCTTGATGCGTTTCTAATTAAGTTACGAGAGCGCTATTCTGGAGAGTTCCTTTCATGTGACAGCCAAACAAGTTTCAGACGAGATAGTCCTGCTACTCTATTATTTTTATGGTATGCAAATGAACCCAATCCTACATGTGAGCTCAAAAAAAGCGAGTTTTTGAACAACTGGTTAACAGTTTGGATGCTTCACATTTCTCTCCAGCTTCTTTCACAAGATGGCACCCTTTGATTGATGATTGACGCCCTAACGCCCTAAAACCACAATTAACGTCCTAAAACCACCATAACGTCCTAAAACCACCACATGATCATGACAGACGCCGTAGTAGAGGGCTGCAGATTTTTACATCACCTGGCATTCTTTAACGTGAACCCAAATCTGAGCACACGGGCCTACAACATTTTCACCTCAATCGAAAATGCAGCCGCCGCAGCTGGTATTCGATCCCGCGACCTACGGGTCAGCCGCCAAGCACCTTAGCCACTAGACCACCGTGGCGGAGCAGTTGGAAATCTTTTGGCAATCATTACGCAACATGGTTTTTGTTCACGTGTGCAACAGAACTGTGGGCTATGTCACGTGACAGAATGCCACGACTCCCCAAACTAAAACCTGGTAAAAAGCCTCGACATTTTTAAAAAAATTAAATATACTTAGCGCGAAACTGGTTGACACAACACTGATGCGTGAGTTGTGCATAAATCAGCCTGGCGTAAAAAATAGTGTACCATTAGCGTGGTTGAAGAAGCTTAAATATTTGTTTAACCATAGCTCATGTTTTCATATAGACCTTAGTTTGCGATATATGATGTAAGTAGAGGCAGGGCATAACGGTGGACTCGTCGAACTGAATTGACCCTTGAATTGAAGCGTCCAGAATTTATCATTGCATACGACTACGAGATACTAAGCTTTCGAACCTCTTTGTGACGAGCCTGAGCATGACTGCCTTATAGAATGCATTGAATTATAGAAAAAAAATGGCAGATCCCACGTACAGCGGGAATCGATATTATGTGAAGCACGAATGAGAAATGTTGATATGTTACTTTAAAATCAGCACAACGTTACGAGGTGGAACTAAATGATGCCGTACATGATGCCGTACATGATGCCGTACATGATGCCGTACATGATGCCGTACATGCCGTACATGCCGTCATGATTATCATGTTTGAATGTGTCGTTTACCTTCGTCACCCATTGACGTCAAGTGATACCAAGTTTAGTATATGTGAAGCTAGCGAAATGGCCGCAAGCACGCTATGAGTGTGGTATATTGTCATGTTCTTACATGAGCGTGTCAGGATTATCATGTTTGCACCAGTAATATACCTTAGTCACCCATTGACGTCACGTAATATTAAATTTCGCATATGTGAAGCTAGCGAAACGGCCACCCGTGCATCATGAGTATAACATGTGGTCATGTTCTTACATGACATGCATGTTGTGATTATCATGTTTGGATGTGTCATTGATCTATGTCGTCCATTCGCGCTACGTAATACGAAATTTAGTATAAGTGCAGCTAACGGAACGATCACCAGCGCATCACGAGCGTGGCATGTAGTCATGTTGTTACATGACACGCATCTCATGATTATCATGTTTGCATCCGTCAGATAACTTCGTTATCCATTGACGTACCATAGTACCAAACTTGGCTAATGTGACGCTAGCGAAACGGCCGCGAGCACATCATGAGCGTGGCATATAGTCATGTTGTTACAAGACACGCAAGTCATGATTTTCATGTTTGGGTCTGTCGCTTGCGTTCGCCATGCAATCATGTCATAGCATACCGGTCTTGCAACACTTCAAGTGAACGAAACCACCGCAAGAGCAGCAGCACCGTTAAATGTAAATCATGACATTCATGACCCACATGTCATGATTTTCATGTTATGAGTAGTAATATATGGTCGTCCTACAGTAATATTATACCATACCAAGTTTGGTATCGATACCGTTACCGAAATGGCCACGAGAGCTAAAAGTCGTAGGCGGCTATATATATAGATAGATAGGTAGATAAATAGATAGATAGATAGATAGATAGATAGATAGAAAGATAGATATATAGATAGATACATAGATAGATAGATAGATTCTGGTTGGGATGATTTTGACATATGTCATCGCTTGTGCCTCTTGGTTTGTGCAGCATACCCATACGTGGTGCCCACACACAAAAGCCTAGATCGATGTTACTCGCAAACGAGCTGCACCATACGTTATCGATGTTATCTCAACTCACTACGACTATTATTGAAGAGTCAGCAGGCTTTCTCAAATATATTCGCTGCTAATGTGTAGAGGTGCTTCGACCGCAACCGGAATATTTGATTTATCACGGGTAAAAAAATACTACACTCCTGCAGTGCTGCGAATTGTAACAGATGGACAAACAGCAGCTTCAACAGTTGCTTGTGGATTTCACACCGACTGAGCAACCAACGGCATACTTTAGCCACGAAATATCACAAACACAAGCTAAAGAAACACACAACATCAAGGACAAGCTGAACTTCTAACTAAAGTAGACTCAGCGCGAAACCAAAATAAATATACAACACACACACAAGCGCAGTCTTCACAAAGCTTTACGCTATATAGCTATCGAACAATCTCTTTTACAGTAAGTATAATGTCACCAACGAGTCGCAGATACACCATTCTCCTTTATCTTTATTTTAAAGGGCTTCCATCAGCTCACATGCAGTTTTATACCTCCTTGTATATAACATTGTTATCTCTTTAAAACGTGGTTCACACTTGCAGGCTTTACAATGCATAGGCGGATGCGCCAAGCCATCCTTCATTAGACTTGATTTATGCTAGCTAACTCGTTTTTTGATACAGCACCCGGTGGGCCCGATTTGCGAGTTTCCACAACAAGAAAAGAAAATTTCACACACCACGCCTTTGGCACATTTGCCTACGTCGTGCCATTTTTCTTACCGAATCTCTGACGGCTCGCCTCCTCCCAGATCTCGTGCACCGCTACGGAGCTTCAGAGCACGACGTATGTGAGTAGTGTCGAAGGCGTGGTTTATGACATTTCCATTGTGGAAAATCGTACATCAGGCACACTGGACGCTGCATCGGGTGACGGTCGCTGGGAGGGATGCCTAGAGGACGGAGAGGGAGAGCGAGCTTTGTATGGCTATCGGCATTGTGAGGCAAGATAGTGGGGGAGGGTAGGAGAGGAGGTACTGGGAGTACGGGTGTGCGCAGTGGAGCGTGGATGCCACCGGATCAAGCGAGCTCAAACGAAGCTTCGCTTTTCGAAATGCTTTCGCAAAATGCTGCCGCATTGAGTTCCTCGACAAAAATCGCATTCTCACTCAGATTGATAGCAATGGATAGTTCACCGAAGTAAAAAACTGAGTTCTGAAAAAAAAATGTTACAAGGTGGTGAAGTTATTTGGACACGCGATATCTAAAAACTTGTATCAAGGCCCCGCCGCGGTGGTCTAGTGGCTAAGGTACTCGGCTGCTGACCCGCAGGTCGCGGGTTCGATTCCCGGCTGCGGCGGCTGCATTTCCGATGGAGGCGGAAATGTTGTAGGCCCGTGTGCTCAGATTTGGGCGCACGTTAAAGAACCCCAGGTGGTCAAAATTTCCGGAGCCCTCCACTACGGCGTCTCTCATAATCAAATGGTGGTTTTGGGACGTTAAACCCCACAAATCAATCAATCAAACTTGTATCAACGTGATAGCATTAATACAAGTTCGTAGAAGAAATTCCGCCGTCGGAGCCAGCACCGTTGGTTGTGAGCAAAAAATCGAGAAGGAAGCAAATAAAATAACGAACAATATATTTGGTCCTATTGAGGATCGAACCCGGGCCGTTCCCGTGGCAAGTAGGTGTCCTACCACAAATCCATGGTGTCACTTGCATTGCTTCGGGAAAAAACACTACATAAATGTCATGTAGACTTACAAAGAGGGTTCAGCTTAAATTGAGGACGACGCAGCGAGCAATGGAAAGAAAAATGGTAGGTGTAACCTTAAGAAACAAGAAGAGAGCAGAGTGGATTAGGGAACAAATGGGGGTTAAGGATATCATAGCTGAAATCAAGAAGAAGAAATGGACATGGGCTGGGCATGTAGCGCGTAGACAGGATAACCGCTGGTCGTTAAGGGTAACTGACTGGATTCCCAGAGAAGGGAAGCGGGTTAGGGGGAGACGGAAGGTTAGGTGGGCAGATGAGATTAAGAAGTTTGCGGGTATAAATTGGCAGCAGCAAGTACAGGACCGGGTTAACTGGCGGAACATGGGAGAGGCCTTTGTCCTGCAGTGGACGTAGTCAGGCTGATGATGATGATTATGAAATGTCATGTAGTGAAAGCAGTAGTCTCAACGCATTTTGTTTGACAGGTGTCACGACGAAAAAGAGCGCACTCTGCGACTTGTAGGCGCACTTGGGAGGCCATCAAACTACGTCGAAAAATGCCGGCATAGTGTTGTATTGTCTAGTAAACACCTTTGAAAATTTGCATAGTAATAATGACAGGTGAAAAAATTAAACTCGTATTGTCCCTCGTGCATTCGCGTAAGGCGGCTTGAAGGCCAAAGAAATATCTTTTTTTCTTTACACCAGTCGGTCGATTCATGCTGCCGAGTATCTCTCGTTGTTTTGCATCTAACGTAGTTTTGCATGCCTGTTTGATCAGCACACCTTTCACAAAGCTACAGTGTCATATAAAGACGGTATCATAAGACGCTGCGCCTTGTGACGTCACACTGACGTCGTGCGGATGCATCACAACATGATGGTGATGTGACGTTTCACACAAAAAGTGAACAACACACTTTATTGTTTTCGTATTAATTGCCAAAATAGTCCTCACAGTGAAGAGTATTAAATTTGCCTGTATATATTTGACTTATCAAAAACAATAATTAGGTCAATATATTTTATGATTAGAAAGAAAAGGCTTCAAGATTGTGCATTATTTCTGATGCGAATTACAGCGCGGTAGTTCAATTTACGCCTCTCATTGTAGGCACCGGCTACTCCTTATCCTTTGGTGATATCTAACATACAGCATGTCGGTTTCAAGTGTCTAAGCGTATGAAGTCCACTGCACATACAGTAATAAGGCACAACATAAAATATATAACAGGACATGAGATTTTAAAGCAATGTAGAAAACAATTTCTTATGAGTTGATAGGCACATGGTCTGTGATTCCAAATTTGTGACACCTAGACCGCTGTTTTATTCCCTTTTATAAGGTGTCATTCAGTCAAATAAAGCATACGGTGACATGACAAGTTATATTTACTCTCTCTCCCCCCCCTCTCTCTCTCTCTCTCTCTCTATATATATATATATATATATATATATATATATATATATATATATATTTGTGGTTATTGTAGAAGCGTCATTAGGTGCCTATTGATTTTTTGACAATTCTCTTCAATTCGAGCATTGCCTGGCACATACTAGGTAGAGAATAAAAAAGTTCTCCATCTAGCGTTTGCTTTTAATGATCGGCATTCTTAATATGTGGTTCATTCCAGCCTAAAGGCATCATCTTCCTATATACTACATACGGGATAGCCTAAAGCGTCTACGATTACACGAAACAAGGCACGACACTGGCGAACGATGAATTAGCTATGAGCTCATTGCATATTCGGAGAACACAGTAATCCAAGGAAGTCACTTAGTAGATGTACTTTGCACCTGCTGATGTGAAGGCGTTTTCCTTGTTGCAACAAAGTAAGACCATTTTAATTACTTCGCAGACTTCATTATTCAGAAATATCGCTAACAATGCTGCTTCTTGCGAAAACGAGACTGAAAGAAAGTAAGAACCCTGACTACAGCGCTCAACTGAGGTGAAGTTAGTTAAGGCGATAACAATTATGCGAGGTCGTTCCATGAGCTCAGTGACTCTGCGCGATCAATTTCATGAAACAGGGCCTGCAAGGAATATGCCAGTTAGTACAGGAAATAGTTTCACTTCCTGATTACGTAGGCCAGTGCCTTCCACCCCCGCAATAGCCCGAGGACGTTCCGTTTGAATAGGGTTACCGAAATGAAAAAGCAAACAAATAGGACCAGGCCTACTTTCCTTGATTACAATGCCAGAGTACTAAGGGATCGCTATTATGCAGCGGCGTTTATACGTTAATAAAACTAAGCTAGCGAGCACGGTGCGCTCCTTCTAACGCAAAAAAATGTGGTGCAGTGATACTTGTTTCAAACGCCAATATAGCGATATAATATAGGCGGTCGTAATGGCAGTAGAAGGCTTGTTTCAAATAAAGATGCGCTGCGCAGCCACGACAAAGAATAATGCTGCACTCATTTATATAACCATAAGATCGGCCAACAGGTCGGCGCTTCTAACTTTATATATATTTATACCTACTAAAACTGCACAACTTCTTAGTGAATGCTACCAGTATTATGCGCATCACAAATAAAGAGGTAACAAAGCGAACTGGACTTCAATAACTTACTATCATGAAATGTTTTCCTGTGCGCACAGCAGTAACCCAATGAGCGTTTTAAAAAAAAAGCTCTGAAAGGCCGCTCTTCTAGCTTTCCCTGTGACTGTGCTGTGCCTTCTGGGCAGGATTGGCGTTTTGTTTTTCTGTGCACACAATCTTGTGCGCATGCGTTAAGGAATCGTGTATACGTGAATATGCCGACTCACAGGAATGACAGGGATGAGCTTAGTAAATTAGTAGAATCTCAACGTCCATCTTGTCCCAGCGTTTGCACGGCCGTCCCTTAAATCGAGGAACAGCAAATATTCAAACAGTACGTAACTTATATTCTCGCATACGAAAAGTTCTCTTCGAAGCAGCAGTCTAGGTTGACTTAGAAAATACTGTGCTTCGTGTGAGCGTTATTTGGCATTGCAAGTGGAAAGCTAACTTTCGGTAGAACGTTATAGGTTATCCAACTTAAATCTAGTGCTACTATACCCTAAGGCATCGTCATGTCAGATGAAGCGCAATATCACATTAATAAAGCGTATGCTTGCTCAATCAGCATACGTCGGAGTGTCCGGGAACACGCGACGGCAGTAAATAAAAGCGAGTTCAAGTAAAAAAATGAGGCGAATAGCGTCACTATCGTGTCATATGAAGCAGACGAATGAGTCATACATTATATATACCCAAGACACTGTATCTTGCAGAAATGTATGCGTTCTTCAATTTATAGCTGTACTTGGAGTTTGCTTTGACAATCATATACACAAATATATGACATATACAAAACGGAATTTATCTAGATAAGCTGCGTCTGGGACAAGTGAATCAAGACAACAAAGCAATAAGACGGGCTGTTTTGTGGTTCACACTTTTTGTATTACTTTTTGTTTCATTCTGATCTTTCGCTGTATTAGAGGTAAGACGTCATATTTCCGCAATAAATGACTTCCGACGAGATGGCTGGCACATCATAGAAGGTTGTGCTACTCCTGCAGTGCCCTTGACGGTGATGTGTTTGGTTGTATATAACGCATTAAATTAAGGCGCTTGCTCCATAGAATAGCTTCTTCTTCTTTATGATTGCTTTAACAATCTGCTTTATAAAAAGAAAAACTCTGTGATAATTACCACTCTTGGAAGTGCCAGCCAAAACCTGTAGAAATCACTCCAGACTACCTCCCCTGCGCCGAAAAAGTAGGTAAGCGTGAAATGTGCAGCCCCAATATAGAACAGTCGGATTGGATGAAACGCAGACAAGTTTGTTTCGTCTAAAGAACTTTGGTCGACAGACAGCGCCATGCTGTGTGCCTTCTTTTGCTTGTCATCTGTGTCAGTCGGGCTGCAGCCACAATGAAGTGGCCATCTCTTGATAAAAAGATTTTGTTATTTGAGAGTGGACGCAACACCTTACTGGGTATCGTGCCACCAGAAATAAGTGAGAGATGCTATAGCGAACCTTGAAATATGTAGGAAGCCAAAAAGTACGTATCTTTCATACTTGTACTGCAACAAACCGACTTACGCTGTCCTATTCGGAGAAGAGCCCTAGCACAACGCAGCCGCGCCTGTCTACTTATCGCGAGGTACGTGGGAATGGCACTTATGATGTAAAGCAATATAGTAGTGCCCCAAATTAAGCTACATCAATAGCATTTTTTAACCAAACAAAGAAACGTTGAGCTACATGCTGAATACTGGAGCTAAGTCACATTTTCTCATAAAAGTTTTGACCCTCCGCTTTCAGACCAATACTTCTGAATTCAAAGTAAGACCTTCAACCGTCTGCAGTTTCTGTTCAATGAAAAAAAAAACAAGCTGCAAATAAAACTAAATTCAATCTGTGCTTCCTTTTGAGGGACTTTAACACCCCTTGCCCAGCTTTGTAATAAGGCACATTTTTTGTTATTTTATACTTCGTAGAAGTCGTTGCTTTTGGAATGCTCTTATGCTATAAAACTTGAAGTCGCTGGCTGGAATATCCATCAGTACGTAGAAATAACTTAAATTTCCCGCCTTGGGGGGTATTATATAGTTCCTAAAGATCTCTTTGCCTTCCTTCGCAGTGTGCTTTGATGCATCTCAAAGCCTTTAAAATGTGCCGCTATACATATTCACTGTTACTTAATTTTTTGGTCCTATAAGGTACTGAACTGCCCACGCTTTAACTGTTTATGATGCTCTGACTTTTTAGAATCAGCCAGATGGACGTATAAGTTACAAACAACGCCACAATTTATTGTAGCCAGCGCATAGTCACTCCTCCAAGCAGTTTCAATTAAATGTATTACATCGTTAGAAAAGCATATTTAAAATGCATTTTCGAAATCGCCACGCATATCATTGCACAGAATCGCGTCATGCAAACTGCTGCACTTCTCAGCTTTACTCAATGAAATTCACTCTCTTCTTCAAAGTACCTGCTAACAACCGAAACATTCACAATACGAGTTATTATCGGTGGATTCAATGTCTTAACAAGTGAAAGAAAGGTTCATTGATAGCACCTTTAAAGAATTAGCGTTACTTGTACACGTGTCATGAACTCATTATCAGCAATCAGCGTTTTTGTCGCTCAGAACACCCCACAAAATCATCAATTTCAAAATCTATAAATGATGTTATGCGGAAAACGTTCGGGATGGTGTACATATACTGTAGGCCTAAACTTACAATAAACCGCGAATATGGATGCGGTTACTCAGACACAAAAGAGGAATAGTGACGATGCATGTTTTATACAGCCTTGAGGTGCTACCTGCATGCAGAACGTCTACAGTTACACCAAACTAATGACTTTTTTGTAAGGACAGCCTTGCACAGACCTCAGACATCTCGATCCAGGCGAAAATGTAATCTCTGAAGAGTCTTTATTAAATTACAAGCAGAAAATACATTACGCTACCCATACAAGTGAAAAGTGCCGTAATTACAGGTATTAGGCTACGGGAAATCACAGCCATTTCGTGCCGGATTCTCTCATCTATTATAAAACCAGGACGTAAACGGTGGCGTTGCGCGTTGCTTAGGTAATCACCACGCGCTAATGAACTGGCACCTGGACTCGTCCTAGGTGTTAGAAGTACTGTGCACCAAACCATTGGCCAGGATTGTGTGCGCCGCCTAATTCGCTGTTTTGTTCCATGAAATCATGCTTGATATGTACGGGAGATTTTGAACAGCCCTTAACCACTCTGAGTTTCTTGACGATACGTCCTTCCCATTCTCCCAAAAGCCGCAACTTCTTCCTCACCTATTTATTTATAAAACACCTGGGCAATGTTTGCACATTGATTCGAGCCTATTAGCATTACTTGATCTTTGGCTACATGATGTTATCTCGGGTTGCAGGGCCAAAAATGCACAAAACAAGTAATAATACCTTTTTTCCGCATTTTAACCTTTCTAGACAAGACAGACACCGAGGGCCGCTTCATAACTAAACATATTAGTACACAGTGCAGGTAGGAAATTATATTTTTGTATGTGCACCTATTGAGAGCTTATTTAGGCATCAATTAATGTGAACAAAAAAGTGACGTTATGGACCGGGCCGAAATACGTCAAGACATCACACGTTCGTTCTTGGCATTTTATGATACTGTTCAGGGGCCCTTTAAATATTCGCGTGTGTTAGCTGAAGGTGCCCAGGCATATAAATTTTATCGGTTTATTCAGGCGCAATATTTTGTATTCCAGAACAAGAAAATCAGATCCGTATAACTGATACTACGCAATTCAGTACAGCAGCTGACCAGAGTAAAATGCAGGAATCACTTACGTTGAGCTCCTCACTACTTCAACTTATTTATTAACAACAGTTCCCAGCTGTATACTTTAGTATTGTTTCGCACATAATTCTTCTTGTGACTAAACGTAACATCCACTAAAACCATTTGTACTCTATCAATATTTTTTCTAACATTAGCGATCATTCACTGAACTTATCCCTTATTGGATGCTTCTAATTTATTTTTTTTACATTTGGGACACCATTGAACTGATCACGCGGAAACCCTGAGTCATTGATGATAAGAATGCTAAATTGTAACCAGTGGTGAAAGCTGCAGAGCCCTCTGGGAGCTCTTCACATTCGCAGTGCTGACAAATTGCAGCGAGATAAGAAAAGCAAAGGAGTAACAAGATTTTCTCAATTCATTGGTCTCTTTTAAAAGCGACATGTTATATTCACCTCACACCCCCTTTGTTTTACCCGTGAGTTGAAAAATTTGAGTGAACAATTGACATGTCAGCAAACCTGAATTGAATCCAGTGAAATGTGGAAAACTCGATCTTTCTTCCACAAGAGCGTTTAATAATGTGTTTAAGAATATTTTTATACCATTACCTTTCCAATTGCTACTAAGATCTATTCGTCATCAAAAATGTAGCACGAGAACACATTTCTCTACACATCCCAGCTTAGCAAATGTATATAAAAAGAATAACAGAGAAATAAAAAAAAGTGGAAGTGTCCTTCACTTACTGGTTAAACATGCAATAATGACCCGACATAATAAGGCTTGTGACGAGCTCCTTAAAGTACACGACTTCACTTCGTGGCTCACAGCACACATTTAGTGAAGGCCCTTCCTGTGTGCGTTTTTGTTTTCTCCTGAGTGCACTCGAAATTTTTTTTGTATGCATTTTTTTCTCTCTACACTCTCGCTTTTTCTTGCCCCTATTTCCCCACCCCCAGTGCTGTGTAGCAAGTCAAATGCCTGACAGTCCGGCAGCGGTGCACAAAGCGATCAGACGGCAAAAATACATCTGCAATTCTTTGCAGGAAATTTCCACGTGTACGCTTCGGTTGGACGCTACGGCAAAACTACCCTTCATCGACGTATGGCCCGCAACGCATCGAGAACCGGCATCTTGACGCTGCTGGCCTGATTGCTGGAACAAGATAACACGGAGTCGGCGCAGAAGGCTGTCAGCTGATCCTCGGCTGGCTTTATAAGCGCTGAGATTCTCGTCTCCCACACAGTCCGGCAGCGGTGCACAAAGCGATCAGACGGCAAAAATACATCTGCAATTCTTTGCAGGTAAGAAAGAGGTATCCCTCGACTACTTTCCTTGCTTTTTGCACTGCTGCCGGACAAACATTTTTTTTTACTTGTCAAGTGAAGTTCCTATCATGAGTAAGGGTGACAAGAAAGAAATCGCAACGTTAATCTCTGATTTTCAACGGGAAATACGTGCCGAGATAAGGTCACTAAAAGAAAGCCTGAAATTTTGCTGCGATACATGCGATGAAGTAAAGAAAATAGGAACCGATATCAGGGCACTAAGAGCGGAAGTAAAAGAACTGGTTTCTCAGAACGAAAAACTAAAAGCCGAGAATCATCGGCTTGAAAAGAAAGTTGAAGAACTTGAGCAATATCAAAGAAGTAACAATCTTGAGATAAAGGGTGCACCAGAGGAACTTGACTCAACTATCGTCGTGAAAAAGATAGGTGAGCTTGTGGGCGAGCCAATATCTGACAGTGACATCGACATCTGTCACAGGGTGTCGACGGCAAAAAGGAATGAACGGAACATCGTTGTCCGGCTCGTCTCGCGCAACAAACGTAATGCGGTGCTCGCAAAAGCAAAGACACAAAGGATCCTTTCTAGTCACCTCGATTACGAGGGAGCGGAAAGCGTTATTTATGTTAACGAGCACCTGACGCGACAGAACAAGCAGCTTCTTGGCGCAGCCATAGCAAAAAAGAAATCTGCAAAATGGAAATTCGTATGGTCTAGTGGAGGAAAAATTCTTGCGCGCAAAGATGAAACGTCAGATGTAATCCGGATAACAAGCCCAATTGATTTAGGTCTCATTAAGTGAAGAAAGGGGAAGGGAAGGAGAAGAGAAGGCGGATTTTTTTTCTTTTTTTTAACTCCAGATAAGAGTTTTTTTTTTCTTTTCTGAGTTCACCATGTCTACTATAGAAACAACAATACCAATAATTAATGATGCCTCCTTTACCATACTACATCAAAATATAAGAAGTATTAGGAACAAGCATGAAGCATGTGATGTCTTTATGAGTTCTCTTCACGTGGACATCGATGCAATATTGTTTACAGAGACATGGCTGTGTAATACTGACATGTCTCCTCAGTTCACTAACTATAATATAGCACGCTTGGATCGCGCAGGAAGAGGTGGAGGGTTGGCTATATACTTACGGCAGCGATATTGTTTTCAAATGCTTGATGATCTTTCTGTGAGTAATGGTGACATAGAGTGCCTAGCAATAGAAACAAATTCTTTTGTACTTGCCGTGGTGTATAGACCCCCAACTGGATATAAGAGGCATTTCTCAGTCATATGGAAAACCTCATGCATTGTTTCAATGAGATAAAAAAACCATATTTTATCATGGGTGATGTAAATATTAATATGATGAGTGAAGAGCTGTACGGGCTTGACTTGAAAAACCTTGTAGCATCATATGGATGTCGGAATGCCATTATATATCCAACCCGTATTACTCACAATAGTTCCACGTCACTTGACGTCTGTATAACAAGCCTAAATAGCTGCGATTACACCTCGGGCATACTGTGCTCAGACCTAAGTGACCACCTACCTATCTACATTTCTACACAAAACCTGCAGCATAAAATTAAATGTCCAAATATCGCGCGGTATAGATATATTGATGACAAATCACTGCTTAAGTTTACCGAATTAATTGAACGTGCTGACTGGTCACCTGTGTATGTGCAATGCAATCCAGATAGCGCATATAATACTTTCCTAGCTATTTCCCTTGAGTGCTACGATATTGCTTTCCCGATACAACAGATCAGAACACGAAAGGGTAAGAACAGAAAACCATGGATAAACAGTGACCTCGTGAAACGAATCAAGCAGAAAAACGCGCTTTTTCACAGGTTTCTTGCTACTAGAGATATTGCAATATTGCGTGAATTCAAGCGATTCCGCAACAAACTAAATAGTGACACTAGGAAGGCTAAACTTGCCTATTATGAAGCCACCTTCTCACGTATAAGATCAGAACCGGCAAAAATATGGAAACAAGTTATTTTCTTAACTGGGAGAACAGCAACGTCAAATACACCTAAACAAGTAAAAGTCAACAATATCATTCTGGAGGGTAAGGAACTGGCGAACGCAATTAACCAATACTTTGTAAATGTGGCTGTTTGTGATGAAGACTCAACACAATATGAAGATGAAACAAGTAGTTGCATGAACTCTCTCGTACTACACGAAGTATTACCCGAGGAAGTCTACCGATATATAAAGAACTAAAGACAAACGTTGCGAGTGGTTATGATGACGTAAGGGTGGCTCCAGTTAAGGCTGTCGCATCTATACTTAGCCCCGTATTAGCATATCTGGTAAATTATTCCTTTCTTATTGGAATCTTTCCAACAAAACTTAAGGTGGCCAAAGTTACACCCATTCATAAAGGTGGCAACACTACTGAATTAACAAACTATCGTCCGATATCCGTATTACCTGTATTCTCAAAAATTTATGAAAATGTATAAATACGCGCCTTATGAAATATCTTGAGAAGTACAATATCTTATCACCGCATCAATATGGTTTTCGCAAAAATAAAACCACGGAAGAGGCACTAATTGATGTAAAAAGCCGCATAATAGAAAATATTGAAAATAAAATGTTCACGTTAGGTGTCTTCCTTGACTTGCGTAAAGCGTTCGATTCTGTTGACCATAATATCTTACTGTTGAAATTAAGCCGCTATGGAATTCGTGGAATAGTCTCTGATTTATTTAAAAGCTATTTATCATCCAGACAACAATTTGTTAGCATAGACAGTAAAAAGTCAGACTATTTAAGCGTAAAGAAAGGAGTTCCGCAGGGGTCCATTTTAGGCCCCGTGCTTTTCCTTTTATATATAAATGATATTACAGAGGTTCAGTATACACCCGAAATTAAAATGTTCGCTGACGACACAAGTATATTTTTCACAGGCTCCACCATTCAGGAAGTAGAAGCTTCTACAAATGTATATCTCTCGAAACTTTCAGGCTGGCTAACAAAAAACAAACTAAAATTAAGCACACAAAAAACAAAATTTATTATGTTCAGGCCCATTAACAAGCACATCAGTGATAATATAGTAATCTTGTTTGACAATCAGCGACTCGAACAAGTCAGCACACAAAAATTCCTTGGAGTCTGGTTTCATGAGCACTTAACATGGACACCGCACGTAAATAGTCTCTTGGTAGATCTAGCTCGTTCTGTAGGGTGCTTGAGTAAAATTGCTTTCCTCCTCCCTTCATGGTTATGTAAATCATTATATTATAGCATGTTTTACTCCAAACTTCTATACGGAATGCTTGTATGGGGAACAACAACTAAGACCAATTACGATCGAATATTAATCTTGCAAAAAGCGCGTGCTCCGTGTAATAGAAAAATATAAAGGTCACCCCAAGGACTTAGACACTCAGCCGCTTTTCTTAAACATGGAATTCTATCTGCTAGGAAAGTATATAATCTTAAACTGATGCAACACATCCACAAACATAAACTACAGGATTCCTTTCCACGCACTGTATCAACAACATATGGCTTCAGAAATTCTACCCGCAAAACTAAGAAAACACGCACGAACTATGGCAAGCAGGCTATTGATTATAAGATCATACAATTGCTAAACCTTCACGAATCGAATATAGACTTTACTCTAAAAACTAAACAATTTAAATGTCATCATAAATCCTTTCTTCTTTTGACTAAAGACATAGTAGATCCATAGGCTTTTATATTTAGGAATACTTGTATACTGAGTTGATTTTTTTCTTACTGTGAACAATGATACTTAAACAGAATCGTTTGATACCAAAATTGTTTCCTGTTTATGTAAAACATATTCTGAATGTATATCATGTAGAAATAAGCTGTGTAACTAAATAAGATATGTATAATGTCACTTATTTGTATATGTATGTTACTGATGTGTGAATATGTGTAATATGGCACTGATGCAGACTGTATCAGGAGGTCAAGACCTCGTCAGGCTATTTAGCCTTTAGTCTTTGCCTCCCGCAGGGAAGTTTTTGTATTTTTTTTTCCTGCAAATAAACTAAACTTCAAACTTCAAATATCTGGTTGACCCCCCCCCCCCCCGTCCTTCCTTTTCTTGCCCCCTCTCTCTCTCTTTAGTGAAAGCTGCCATGTTCATTCGCGGGTGAACTATACTCCCACCTTAGGAACCGGAGGTATAACCAACGTTCTTACCTCGCGTAACCAACGGCCAGTATTTCACCCTGAAGTTTCATGAAGCCACTTCATTAGCAGCTTCAACTCTAGCTACATTGAAACCACTTGAAACTTCGTCGTGTCCTCTTCGAGTCCCATATGTATTGGTCATTGTAATGAAACCTGCGCTCATCGCCCACTTTTCAATTAAACAGTCCGCATAAATCCGACACGCGCGCCTTTCCATAAACGCCTGTCGGCACATTGTATTTTATCTAGTCTGTGTATTTAGCGTAGTCCAGCACGAGTAATCATTGACAATTCGGGAACCATGCAATAGAGCGGCGGGTAACTGAATTACCTGCTGTATCGTTTTCAGAACAAGAACATTCAGTTTTAACCTAAGGTCTGTTTGCGTGCTCGATCAAACGTTTCATGAAGCACAGGCACACGTATTCCTAAAACGTGAGCCTATGGTGGTGTATAATAATGAAGCACCATATTAACCGAAAACATTAAAGAAATGTTTTTTCATGGAAAAAATTTCCATGAAGAAATACCGTGAATAACTTTCTCGCATACCCTATATCATGCTTATTTCACAGTGTATTCGTTGCGTACGCTACGAATACATAGAGCTATACTCAAACTTCAATCAGTAACTGATGTTTTAATGGGAGCTTTCATGGACTGCATTCGTACCGGGCAGAAGGTGTTGTGTCTTTCCTGCTGACAATTTAGTACCGTTTTATGTTAATAAATCAAACAACAGTTTGAATTACACATGTATGGCCTGTCCTCTATGGCATGCCTTTGTGTATAGAGTGCGAATAGAATGCTTTTCAAAGTCAGGGTACGTGTATCACCGATACGTGTATATGAGTAATTCCGTGGCATCTTAAATTTTTCAGTGGTTGCTGCTTGGTCTACAGCGCGAGGACACATCAAACAAGTTGCCGCTATCGGGAACGTGCGCATCCTGAGTCAGATATATTGCGATAGCTGATTCCTGCCCAAGTAAATATTTTACAGCAATACACGAGTGCAACATATGAACCCTTCATGAGAAGCAGTTTCAGCAAGCGCTTACCAGTAATGGTGACTTCGTATCCGGGACTTGTAACAAATGCACGTGCCTAACTCGGACACAACAATTTTCTTTATTTCACTAATGCCCTCGAGCGTTCCAACGCCATGTAAAAAAATTTATGCGGGGAAGGAGTTGAGAGCTAATGAATGAATACTCATATGTTATGGAAAAATGCCTAGTCACGATGATAAAAAATCAACCTGCCCTTTGGATTGTTTGCTGTGATTTATTCAAATGATAGTTTACAGGATAACGTTCGAATAAGGTACAATAGATATTTACCCGTCCATAAAGTATTGCGTATGACGATCTGGCGTATGACTATCTAGCGTATGACAAGGCATATTTATTTGTCAATAAAATGCGGCGTAGGACAGACCAAGGGGTCATCACACCAAAAGCGCGAATGTGACCTAAATGAGCTTGTTACAAATGTTTATAGACACTTAATAGCACCACGAAGAAAGATCTAACGAATGAGGTATAAAATTTGAAATAGTCATATACCAATTATTTCCCCATCATTTCTTACTCAGCCATGTAGTCACTTAGTATTCAGTCTCAAAACTTTAACACGTAGTAGTCAGTAATGATCATAGTATAGCCAGTCATCTAGTACTCACGAACGATCAAATTTATGTTTACAAAGATATCACTGTGGTCAAATAACATCTAGGGTATCTAGGAGGCTAAAGTCATGTTCAAAGATATCGTTTTTATTTTGAGGAAGATACTCAATGGGCTTGTTCGAGACGCAGGTTTTTGTCAGTTGGTGGCCAGATAGCAGCCTTTTATTTACAATTAGTGCCTATATGTACCAGTTAGGCACCTATTAGGTACATTTAAATTCAATACGAGCTGAGTGAAAGAATCATGTATATCTATAAAAAAAGTATTAAGCGACTTGTTCGCTATTAATCAGAAAAGGTATTACCGTCCAGCAAAGTATGATTGTTTATTATGTTTAGAAAACGAAACATAAATAACTGAGTCTCTCGCAACATTTGCCCCTTGACAGTACCAACCTCTCAATATATATATATATATATATATATATATATATATATATATATATATATATATATATATATATATTGAGGGTGTTAAATCGGTGGATAAAGTATGACTGTCGTTGTTCATGTTCTCGGTTTCAATTAAATCCCGTCTCTAAGAGCGATTGCAGCAATTAAAGCATCAGAAAACAACGGCAATAATAATAAAAACTAACTGAGTGCACGGCACTGCAACTGCGAAAGGCACTGGACAACTCAAAATAATTCAAAGTGTAACTACTTTCCTAAGTACAGCTGCCATCTGTTTCTCTTTTTACCTTACTATCCAATTAATTATGCGAAACATGACATGCCCAACAGCAATCCTGTGCACAGTCAGGAGGCCCCTACTGCACGCGTAATCCAGAACCGGGCAAGGAATTCACATTGCGCCTACTTATCAGCTTCGCAACCCTCTTTCTACGACGAAATGTTGACGGGGCGCTGAGTAGTTAAAGGCTTAAACTTCCTAAAAAAGCTGTTTTTGCCCCACACGCAACCGCCAGAGCCAGGAGGCGCCGTCTGGTCGGGAACAATGCGTTAATGAAAGGAAGGATACACAGACCGCTTACATCCTAAAGGTGAAAAGGAGAACAGGGAGAGAGATTGAGGGGGAAGGGGAAGGAAAAGGGAAAGGGGGCGCCCGGGGATGCCCGCCTTATATTCTCCTTTTTTCTTTTTTGCTTTTCTCTCCTTTCTTCTTTTTATTTTGTTTTTCTTCTATCTCTCTCTCCCCCTATGATCTCTGATTTAAGATTGTATAAAGCTGAACACCAACAATCCTGATGAAGGCCAGATTCTAGGCCGAAACGTCGAAATAAACCACGTTGTGACCGCTCAAAGGAAGGATCTACTTGAATACTTGCAACTCTACGGCCACTACAACCACCATGCCTGCATATATATATATATATATATATATATATATATATATATATATATATATATATATATATATTGTGAGCATTATTCATACGCGTCATCTTATATGTACATACTCATCATCATCAGTCTAACCTGTGTTGGGGGGCAGAGGCTCGGCAAGTAAAAGAAGTGTCTTGCAGCCAAACACGTTGCCTTAAAAATGGTGGAGAGTGCTTTGCGGTCCCCTGGTCCTCTCCCTGCAGCGCTTTTTCGTTATCTTCGACTACGAACTATCCCTGGAGCTCCGGTCGGGTCGCCGTCTGCGCAGTCAGCCTACGGTCATGTCGCACGACGAGCGCAACAACACGGCTCCATCCGCCCCGCCTGCACCCCTGGGATTGCCTTCTTGGACTGTCACCGCACCTCAAAAAGATCCACCGATGTTCGCCAGGCCTTCGCGGTGAAGACGTTGAAGACTGGTTGGATGAGTACGACCGTGTGAGTGCGCTTAACTATTGGCATGATTCCTGTCAAGCTGACCCGCGTACCGTTATATCTGACGGGTGTCGCTAAGACATGGTTTCTCAACCATCAACTGGATTTCCCGGACTGGCCTACCTTTAAGCAAGCAGCTCCGTCAGACATTTTTCAAACCTTCCGTACGTGTAGACATCGCCAAACGGAAGCTTGCTGAACGTGTTCAGCACTCCGGCGAGTCCTATACTTCGTACATTGAAGATGTCCTCGCCCTATGCCGTCGCGTCGACAGCTCGATGGCGGAGCTTGACCACGTTCGCCACTTGCTCAAGGGCATAGGCGCCAGTCGCATTTCACGCTCTGGCGGCAAAGAACCCGACCACGGTCGCCGATATCATCAGCACGTGTCAGCGACTCGATGCCCTTCGACTGATACACTTACAACCTGAAACAGCAGATATCAGGCCAACGCATGACGGTGAGCTCCGTGCGCTGAAACGGTCCATGATCCGTGAGCAGCTGCAGCTCCAGGCCACCTCGTCATCTTGTGAGCTCCTCATGACGCCTTCTGCAGGCAGCCTCCGCAACATTGTGAGGGAAGAACTAGCGTCCATGACGTGTGAGCAAGTTCCGAGCTCGCATACCACTCCAAAACCGACGTATGCTCAGGTGGTTGCAGCGTTACCTCCTCAGCAATCACCACAGTATGGGTCAACTATGCAGCCTTCATTGAATTTCCTCGCCCCAAGAGCAACGCCTACTTCTTTTCAAGCCTGGCGTCCATCTAGACTAATTTGCCATTATTGCGGAATACGCGGCCACATCTCACGGTTCTGTCGTTGATGTCAACAAGACGAAATGCGTGGCTATGGTGACTTCGAGAGGGGGGAGTTTGCCCATGCTCCACAACATCGCCACCCATACCAACTGTACCAACGTCGCTCACCCTCTCCACAGCACTTCGATGCAGCCAGTACCTTCCGCTCCTCGCGCCGTCAGCTCCCCGTCACCTATGCGCCGTTCCTCGTCACCACTTCGTACGGCTACCACGGCGTCTGTTCATCGCCCGGAAAACTGAACAGTGCAGCTTCAGGAGGGAAAGCTGCATTTTGCGGACTGCATTGAACTCCTCCGGAACGCCCCTCAAATGTACTTTCAGTGTGTGTTAGAGTATATGGACTGAAGCCTTGGTGGACACAGGTGCATCGCTCTCAGTTATTAGTGTGGACTTGTGTTCCCGTTTGCGCAAAGTGAAGACACCGTTTGATGACCCTCCCCTTCGCTGTGCTAATGCGGTTTTAGATGCGGAGCATCTAATACTCGAGGCTTGTAGTGCGGCGCCGTCCGCAAGCTTCCTCCTCCTTCTTCCACCATCTGTGCATCCCTTCCTCCTCTACACACCGCGCGCGCTTCACTCCTCCACCATCTGTGCACCCTTCCTCCTCTACACACCGCGTGCGCTTCTCCTCTTCACGAACATTCGCTAGCTGTATAATGTAGCGCGCATGCGCCGTCACGCTTCGAGAACATCGGCAGCTGACGCGCGCGCATGCGCCGTCGCGCTTCGAGAACATCGGCAGCTGACGCGCGCGCATGCGCCGTTGCGCTTCTCCCCCTTCTCGAATATTCGACAGCTGACGCGCGCATGCACCGTCACCCACCATCTGTGCCGCGCGCGCTTCTCCCCTTCGAGAACATTCTACAATTCTCCTGATTCTCCAGTGGACGCGCATGCGCCGTCGCGCTTCGAGAACATTCAACAGCTGACAGTGCATGCGCCATCGCGCTGTATATATACTCAAGGTCGGCGCTCGCTCGCTCAGTTGCCGCTCGTCGGTTGGTTTGTACGGCGCGTCGACGTCCAAGGTCGCGGTGAAATGAATTCCAACGAAACCACAAACACAATGATCGACGTCCCTTCGAC
The DNA here is from genome assembly GCA_013436015.1 of Rhipicephalus annulatus. Taxonomy (NCBI): domain Eukaryota; kingdom Metazoa; phylum Arthropoda; class Arachnida; order Ixodida; family Ixodidae; genus Rhipicephalus; species Rhipicephalus annulatus. The sequence goes on from WOVY01010496.1 coordinate 126,059, forward strand.
CAGCGCCGCCCTTTCGCATACGTGTGTACGTGTTCACTCATTTAACACCCCCTCCTACAACCACATTAACCAATTTAGCCATCAACCCAAGTAAGTCGCAATTTAACACCCCATTTCACAACCACGTTAACCAATTTAACCATCGACCCAAGTAAGTCGCACTTTAACACCCCGTTAACCAATTATATGCTCCGCATCCTCCTCAGTGTTCCCCCGAGGGAAGCTGCGGGCAATTTTTTTGTTCAGCCTTCTGGTGTTTGCACGGTACGAGTTTTTTATTGAGGGCATCCTTCACCATATACAGTTCCTTGTTCTGTCATCGCGTACCAATGCGCTCATTTTAGGATGGGACTTTCTCTCCTCAGCTTCAGCCATGACATCTTTCCGTCAGAGTGTCATTCACGTGTCAGATACTGCGCTTTCGTCTCATAACTATGCCCATAGCCAGCGTTTCGTCAGCGCTGATGACTGTTTTATTCCTCCAGGTAATGAGCATATGCTGACCCTGACATCAGATAAGATCGGTACAGGTGATGTGTTCCTAGCACCGTGTGCACGCTACATCTCTGGTGGACTTACCATCGCTCCTAGCCTGATGCGCTTCCGTCATGACAGAGCATCAGTTACGGCAGTTAACCCCACTTCCCTGCCTGTTGCACTGCCCCAGGGCACTAGTGTGGTTTGCTTCACAGTTACCGAACCACTTTCTCTGGTGCCCCTTCACGCAGACTCGCCATCTTTCTCTACGAGTACTGATGAAGATGCTACGATGGCTGCTTTAACAGCCACAATGAATCCCGATCTCACGTCAGTGCAAAAGCAAGAACTTTTGGGTATGCTTCAAAAACACAGCGCTTCATTTGATGTATCTTCCAAGCTTCTGGGTCGCACTTCTGTCACCGTTCATCAAATTGAAACAGAAGGCAATACAATCGTACGCCGCTGCCAATATCGAGTGTCATCCGCAGAGCGGTAAATCATCGAGGACAACGTTGCTGATATGCTCAAACGAGATGTTGTCCGGCGTTCGTCCAGCTCGTGGTCATCACCTGTAGTGCTAGTCCGAAAGAAGGATGGTTCGGTGCGACTCTGCGTCGATTATCGAGCACTTATTAAGATCACGCGCAAAGACGTCTACCCGATGCTACGAATCGACGACGCACTTGACTCTCTGCAAGGCGCTGAATTTTTCTCCAGCCTCGATTTACGGTCTGGTTATTGGCAAATACCTATGCACGAAGCGGACAAAGAAAAAAACTGCCTTTTAAAACACCATACGGGCTGTACGAATTCAATGCCATGCCATTCGGTTTATGTAACACTCCTGTCACGTTTGAATGCATGATGGACATAGTTCTACGCGGCCTAAAATGGAAAACATGTCTCTGTTATCTAGAGAACATCGTCATTTTTTCCACTTCGTTTCGTCAGCATCTTGATCGTTTGGACGAAGTTTTGACGTGTATTTCTATTGCTGGACTTCAGCTTAACACAAAAAATGCCATTTCGCCAACAAGAAAATCAAGGTGTTGGGCCACCTTGTCAGCAAAGATGGTGTAGTACCATCATCGTCGCCATCATTTCTTGATCACCACGCCGCGCCTCTCGCGCAGCTGATGCTACCTCGAGCTGCGCGAGGATTAGAACGAGCTTCTGGCCTGGCGGTTTTGGACGTGGACAGCCACCGCGGCTCCGCTTCAGGCCTGGAATAAAGTGGTGAGATCGGCACGGCCCCATCGGCCGCCTTCGACGTCATCTCACGTCTCTCTTTTCTCGTCCCTACATTGGTGACCCAGAGAACACGCCCTTCGCCGAACGGCCCGCTGCCATGTTTCCGCAACTCTGCCCGCCAGTGCCGCCGTTCCAATCGACCTACCCCAAGGTATGGTTTATGCAGCTCGACGCCGTTCTTGCGGTGAATGGCATCACGGACCAGCCGCTGATGCACGCCATTCTTCAAGACGCCCTTCCGGTAGAGTCGCGTCATCTCTCTGGCACTTCAACCTCCAGCCAGCAGCCTTACGATGACCTCTGCTCGGCGGTGCTTGCCAGACATGGCCTCACATACCGTCCGCTTCCGTTTACCCGCACCAGGCAGGTTTCCCAGGCGTCGCAGAGCAAGGTACGAACCGGTCCGCTGCCCTCCATTGACCGCTACCTCGGTACCCCGGCTTCGACTACTTCTACACCTGATCTGGTCGCAGAAACATCCACTCCTGCACCTGATCACGACCGCGAGGTAGAAGACTCCCCCACTGCGACTGACCTTCCCTCTGAGAGGTACATTCCCTCAGAACCCCCGTGAGGAGCTTCATCACAAGTACCTGCCACCTGCACGTTTTCCACGAAAGCGATGGCACGTGACACCGTGGCCCCACCAGACTCCATGACGACCTCGGCTGGGCCAGCTGACCTTCCTGCAGACTCCCCGCCTGTCCCGGCGCCTGTGGAGGCCCGCGGCACCACTCGCACCCTCCCGGTTGCGGAGCCTTCACCCTCCCCGATGTCCGAAGGCGACTGTCGACCAGCCTCAGTGTTCTGCACGTCCTGCCGGCAACGACCACCATCGTCCTCGCAGTTTCCCGCAGCTGAGATTGAGGCCGCCAGCCATCAACCACGGCCAGGCTTCCAAGACGCTGCGACTGTGACTGACGCGCTTGAGGACGACGTGCCCGGTCCGCTTCGGACGGGGCTCACTGGGCATGCAGCGCCTGCGCTGAGGCAGTCTGGGGGGTGTTGGCTGGAGGCGGCCATCAATTGTGCAGACCTGCACGCCGGCCCTCGTACGCGGACTGCCGGAGGTTATTGCACGAGCACAGGTGTCCCGTCCAGTGCTCCGGGCGAGCCCACGCTGGCTGGGTTCCACCACCGCCATTCCCCGGAGCCTTTGCCTCCGGACGGCAACGGCCAGACGTGTGTCTACAATGCCAGCTCGTGTGTCACAACCACGACGGCGCTCATGCCTCAGGCGTGTCTGCCACCCGTTGCCCTACGTCGGCGACGACGGCGTGCTTGGCGTCACACATTGCGGCAACTTTTGGGCCGCCCTGCTGCGCGGCCACGGGTTGCGGTCACGGCCCTGAAGATGGTGCAGGCGCCTACTCGGCCTGTCCGACGCGGTGTCCCACCACTGGTCGTGTGCCCGACTGCCCACCGCGCACTTGGTGGTATTGTTGGGACACGTTCCTGCGGGCGTTGGCACGTCTGTCTATGCCGGCACGTCAGACGCCGCTCGACTTTGAGGTCTGTGTTGCGTCGACCTCAACGTCAGGGCCCGCACTGCCGGCCCTCTGCCGACGTTGGCAGCATGACCTCGCGACACACGGTCCACTCTCGGCCTGTCCAGCCAAGTCACCGTGAGAGCCGCTTGTCGGCTACCACAGCGACCCGGCACTTCCTCCTTCGTCCCTTGCGCTTCTCCCAGAGTCGCCCACCAGAGACCCGCTGCTTACCGATGGCCCATCAACGTGGACATCCTAGACTTTCCAAATGAACAGTTTATGGATTGTCGTTCATGTATATAGCTTTTGTCACTATTTTTTCATATGCCTTCGAATCGCGCAAAGCGCTAGGGGGGAGCCCTGTAGTACCATCATCATCGCCATAATTTCTTGATCACCGCGCCGCGCCTCTCGCGCAGCTGATGCTACCTCGAGCTGCGCGAGGATTAGAACGAGCTTCTGGCCTGGCGGTTTTGAACGTGGACAGCCACCGCGGCTCCGCTTCAGGCCTGGAATAAAGTGGCGAGATCGGCACGGCCCCATTGGCCGCCTTCGACGTCATCTCACGTCTCTCTTCTCTCGCCGCTACAATGGCATTCGTCCGGATCCTGACAAGCTTGCTGCCGTGATACGCTTCCCTCGGCCAGAAAATCAGAAACACCTACAAGTTTCCTGGGCCTGGCATCTTACTTCCGCCGCTTCATTAGTCATTTTGCTGCCATCGCGTCACCACTGCACAAGCTGCTCACATCCGTATCAACTTTCGTTCTGAACGACGACTGCGAGCGTGCCTTTCAAGCCCTCAAGAATGCTTTAACGTCCGACCCTGTTCTGCGCCATTTCGACGAGAACGCACCTACATGTCTGCATACCAACGCGAGCAGCCATGGCATTGGTGCAGTTCTTCTACAGCGGGATGCCACTTCACGGGAAAGAGTTATAGCGTATGCTAGTCGTGCTCTTACGGCTGCTGAACAGAACTACTCCATAACTGAGCAGAAGTGCCTTGCTGTCGTTTGAGTCATACAAAAATTTCGACCCTATCTTTACGGACGCCACTTCACGGTTATTACAGACCACCACGCCTTGTGCTGGCTCTCGACACTGAGAAACTTGTCTGGTCACCTAGGTCGTTGTATGCTCCGCCTACAAGAGTACGATTTTGACGTCATTTATAAGTCTGGCAAAGACACCAAGATGCAGATGCTCTCTCTCGCTGCCCCCTTCCGCTTTCATCATCAAGTACGTCAGCTCATTGCTCGTGTAGTGGGCGAGGCACTGCGTCACCCATCACATTATCACACCTTGCGGTTATCGACACGCTGGCTCCAAATCGCTACACCGACTTCGCCACACGACAGCGTGATGATCCTTATTGCAATCGCATTATCCAACGCCTAAATGGCGTATCACCTACTCCTAATGCTAGATTGCGCCGACAACTACGGCAATTTAAGCTCGATAACAATGTGCTCCATCATCATGTTTACAATACTGATGGAAACCGCTGGGTTTCAGTTCTCTACGTTCTCTGCGTTCTCTACGTTATCAAGTCCTCGAAGCCTTTCACGATGACCCATGTGCAGGCCACTTGGGATTTCACAAAACACAAAGCCGCATCAGAAACCGTTTCTTCTGGCCAGGAATCTCCACCTTTGTGGCCAAGTACGTTGCATCTTGCCATCTGTGTCAATGGCGGAAGCGACCAACTTCGTCTCCTGCTGGCCTTCTGCAACCTATCCCGTGTCCCGAGACTCCATTTGCCATCGTTGGCATAGACCTACTCGGACCTCTCCCCATAATGCTAGCAGGTAATCGTTGGATTGTGACTGCTGTCGACCACCTGACACGGTACGCAGAGACTGCTGCACTACGCACAAGTTCTGCTTCAGACGTTGCAGTCTTCTTTCTCAACGCCATTGTATTGCGTCACGGTGCACCTTGCGTCCTCCTGAGTGATCGCGGCAAGACGTTCCTGTCCACCATAATCGAAACCCTGCTCACAACCTGTGGCACAGTACATAAGACGACGTCAGCCTACCATCCCCAAACTAATGGGCTGACAGGGAGATTTCATCGGACACTAACAGACGTGTTGTCGATGTACATCACACCAAACCACGACAACTGGGATATAATTTTGCCTTTTGTGACGTTTTCCCATAAAACCACTGTTCAAAGAACTACTCGCTACTCGCCTTTCTACCTCGTGTACGGCCGTTCACCGACATTCATCGTCGACGCCTCTTTCCTAAATGTGTCAACCGACGCCTCGGCAACCGTATCAGAGCCGTTAATCACAAGGCTCGAAGAATGTCGGCAACGGGCTCACCTTAATACAGAAGCCAATCAACAAGATCGCAAGCAACGCTACGACAGCTCTCATCACGACGTCTCCTTCAGTCCGGGGGATGAAGTGTTGCTTTGGACGCCCATTCGTGCTCCAGATTGTGTGAGAAGTTCCAGTAACGCTTCATCGGACCATATACAATCAATGAACAAACGTCCCCAGTGAACTATCGTGTCACTCCCACCGACCTTTCTTCGGATCGTCGCTGTCGTGGTTCGGAGATTGTCCACGTATCGCGTCTGAAGCCATTCGTTCGACGTTCCGTTTCCATCTAAGACGTGTCCGGGCTGGCCGCTTACGCGTGGGGGGAAAATAAGTGTGAGCATTATTCATACGCGTCATCTTATATGTGCATACTCATCATCATCAGTCTGACCTGTGTTGTGGGGCAGAGGCTCGGCAAGTAAAAGAAGTGTCTTGCAGCCTTACTATATATATATATATATATATATATATATATATATATATATATATATATATATATATATATATATATATATATATATATATATATATATAGGCAGGCATGGTGGTTGAGTGGCCGTGGCGTTGCCGTAGTGCTATATATGTTATGTGTATATAAATATATATAGCACTGTAGGACCTATTTCATTAACCCGTGTCTCCAAGGTACCGAATGACGTTTTTCCAAAAAGTTCGTCACATGCTGTAGCCTTTCATTTCATTTCTGCAATATTCAAATATCGGTTTGTTTTCGAGAATAAGTGGTGGAAAGGTGACACGAGTTATGAGGAGTTTCCTTTTTCTTTCGTTAATGTCGTAGGAATAAATACGTCACCATTTTTACTATGTACCTTCGGATTGACCTAGCACGAATCAACTTATGAAAAAAAAGAAGTATTTGAATTTATCTTCACAGCCTAAGTTTATCAAAATTAATACAGGTTCTTGAGTTTTCATAAAAAACTATTTGAAAGAACCTGTGTATAACATAAACTGCTTAGTACCTCCCTAAAGAAGACAACATGAATCGACAAGTCCGAATACTGCGTGACATTTCCCTCAGGTCTGAGGAAGACAATGTGCCTTCAACTGTATAATAAAAATAGAGACTGTTAATGGTGTAAAACCATTCAGGCGGAAGTTTGCATTTGGGAAGGAGGGAAGGAAGAAGCAGGCGGGAAAGGAAGGAACATTGTTAACCAATAAAAAGTACTGGTATGCTGCCCTGCCTTTGGGAAAATCATAGGAGAGTTTTATATGTGGAGAAAGAAAAAAAGAACACCATGCACGCGGTAAGACATTGCTTCTTCATATGCATGGGGCCCATACTTCCGTAATGTGCAAGTATATGTGAAAACTTTGCACTTCAGGTCCTGTTTAGAAAGAATGAGAATCTGGAGTCAGGACGCTTGCTCTACGCACAGTAAGATCACAAGTGAAGGCTCCGCCTGAACACAATGAATTGCCTTGCACAAGTAAAATGTACAGCTTTCATAGTTGTCCTTACTCTCTGACACGTGTCTTGCAGTGACCATTGAACAGCAGCGTATAATTAGGCTCGAAAGAAGACAGCTTTTTTTCTAAGATTAACTGCCAAAACCATGGTACTTATGACATGAAGAAAGACGTCGGAAAGCACCTTTTTGAAAGCTAACCTGTGATACTAAGATCTAATAAACTGACCACTGCGGATAAGAGTGCTTGATAACCTTGGACATGCCTCGATAAATAGCTCTTTAGAGACTTAACTTGGTTAGCGTCCCACAGCGTGACAAAAAGTCGAGCTACCACTTTAGGATTTTATGTGGTTTATTTCACAGTGTTTGCTGCCTTTCGCCAATGAAATTGTTAACTTACCATTTTACATCTAGGCTGACGCCTCAGTGGGTAAGCGTTTCTGCATAGCCAAATTTTTATCATTTGGTTCCCGAAATTACTCCATTCACTGCTCTTGGATGATGGCAAAAAGCACGGACAATAAAACAATTTGATTTTGATGGCGGGCAACGACATAAAGTACGAAATAAAAGAAACATTGACTGGGGTGTTGTCTAGTCAGATTATTTACGGTACGAAAATTCTCGATCACTGCTGGCTGGCTCTTTCTAGCCTTAGTACCGCGCTTTCTAATAAGCTTGCCGATTTTTTTTTCAATCCACCCGTGAACCTTGCCTGAGAGGTACTTTATCCGCGGCAGCAGGAACTTTTCTCTAGCCGTGATACATATAAGCGTGATAAAAAAAATAAAGACGTCGATCATGCACGTGTTTTTTTCTCGATGCTTATCAAGCTGTCATCCACAGGCCCAGCCGAACGACCACTTCAAGCGGAAAACTCGGAACACAACACTTTTTTTACGTCTTTGCTTACTTACCTCCCCGTGTTGTTCATGTTCAAGCGCAAGTGCGACCCATTAGCCGCATTGGTTTGGAAATAGTGTTCAGGACAGGCTGAAGAGGCAGAAGTCAAATATAAAATGGAGGAACGCAGAAGAGAGAAAAACAAACAACGGGTGGTTCTCTCCTGGCAGGTGCAGACGGAACTTTTTAACGCAGCGTCAAAGGGTTCGTTTCGCAGAAATTTCGGCGTCAGCGTCAATGGTTAAGAGTGAAAAATCATCCTTATGCATGACCCAAAAATTTAGAACAATGAAAACAAAATGAATGATAAAAAAATCACTGCATATTCACGGAGTGAATGTTGATGTGTGGGGCGAAGCTTCGGAAGGTTTTATCGGCAAACGATGAATCTTTCGCTTGTCGCATCCCTCCATCCATCCATCTATCCATCCGTCCGCTCGTGCATGTCTGCCTGTCTGTCTCTCTGTCTGTCCCTGTGTGTCCCTCCGTCTGCCCGTTCGTCCATCCGTCCGTCCACCTAGTGAACACTAGATGGACGGGCACTAGTACCGTCACCTCGCATTTTTTCACCATATATTCTTCATATACCAGTACCGCCATCCAGCGGAAATTCCAAGGACAAATACGAGAGGTGGCTACACGAGACGCACGACCAACGCAGCAAGGAGCTTCGCCCCCAAAATTCCGGGTCAAAGTGGGAAACGAACCACGGTCGTTTGGGTGCGAGTGCAGATCGAACCCATGTAGTTTACGTGGCAAGCGGATTTTTCACCACCTGGTCATGCCTCTGTTTTTTTCATTTAATTAAACGGCCCCGCTTCTGCTAGTGAATACAGTGGAAAGTACTTCCTCAGTGCTTGGAAGTGCAGTGAAAGTACATTTCATGCTTTTACAAACACACCCGTCCTGTATACACTCTTCACAATGCAACATGAACTATTGCAGTGATAATACACGGCACAAGCGCCCAACAGGTGTCAGAACACGTGATTATCATAATGACTTCGTAATTTAAAGCCAGTCACTCATTATGGAAGGCTCACACGCTACTGTGCATATTTCCTGAAGGCCGCATAGTGGGTGCACAGCAAGTCCGAGAAGGTTCCATGCACTACTTGCTTGAGGTACGCACTCGGAACAGGTACCGCTATTTAGTTCAGCTCCTAAAGGCCTTTTTACGGTCCTTTAGGTTCAGATCCTTGAGGTTCGCTTAATTTTCGGTTTTGAGTTGGCAGCAAGGAGCCCAGTTGTTATATATGTTTGATTGGAAAATGATTGGGAAATGTATGTGGTATTGATGCCAGATTTGTTGATGATAAGACCACATGAAAACTACCACAGACGACAATATAGAGTAAACGAAGGGGAAACGGTAAGTAGCCACCAAACAATAGTGATATCCCCCCCTAAATTTAGAGTACAAGTGACAGCCCTTTTCGGTATCTTTCGGTCGACAATTTGAAGCTACTATTTTTCTCTTTCTGTGGTTCAATAAGCGCAGTCCTGATCTTTGCATGTCTCTGAGTCGTGATATGCCCATGCTGAATATGCTGAATACGCATTATATTCAGCCCATGCTGAATACGCATTATATAATCCCCAACAGCTATTGCAATCACTAAAGAGAACAATGTACCAGCAACTCGGACCGTATGCACAAGTGGCGCAAGAATGTCACAAGCTAATATTGCCACAGAGACTGTTTACAACAACCGAAATTATGAAGAATCAGCGTCCACAGTCTTGTGCGCACTCTTGCTTGGGGCCGTTCGACTCATGCCTCTTGTTCACAGGCACGAGCCAGTGTGGGTTGGAGCTGTGAAGAAGAAGAAGGTGCGCGGGCAGAATATATCACGGCAATAAGATATCGAAAATCAGCAATCTCCACTGATACGATAGAAAAAGTAACTACAGGGAGAGACTATAACCACCTCATGTTTCCATGGCAACCCCACTGGAGTCAGTCCAGAAAGCTAGAAGTCTTAATTACTAAATTTCGATGTCGTGTCCCCCCCCCCCCCCCCCCTAAACTTGTATCTACACAGAGCTGGTCAGACAACATCACCCCTCTGAGCATTCTGCGGAGAAATGGAATCACTAGATCATTATTTTTTGTACTGTCGCCGCTACGATATACTTAGAAAAAGGTTACTAGTTATGCCATTTCGAAAAATAAGCCTTAGATTGACGGCGGAAACAGCGCTAAGCTTTGGTGCCTCAGTTTTGGGACATTGCCACAGGGATGCTTTCAATGCCGTTTGCTATTATATTCAGGCAACCAAGCGTATACCTTTGTGATCTTCAATCAAAAAAATTATTTATTACTCCCCAGGGCAGAGTGAAGTAAACGCAGCTGAGTAGTAATCATAATACCTCAAATCTCAAAATTGCTCAACTTGATTTTTTTTTCGTTTGCTCTTTTTATGTTGTTTTTATTTTTACATTAGTCTTATTATATTACCAATTCATTACACATAGTTAAAATGATCACAGAAAAACCGCACTACACTTTCTTGGCCAATCCCCCTGAGTGGGTATGAGCCAACATCCCAGGGAAACAAAACAAAACAGATCGACCGAAGAAACTGGATTGCATAAATGTAGACATTAGCACAAAAATTGAAACTAATTTTTCTACCATCAACATTAGAATAGAGTACGATGAAATCTTCCCCCCACAAGCCAAGTTGCAATCTCCGAGATTTTTGACCACTACATTAAACGATTACTTGGTACATGCAGAAACAAAAAAATGTAATAGCTACAGATGCTTCTGTCAACAATGAAAAGGCAGGTGTAGGAATTGCGTCTGATTCCCTCGGCTGGTCTTTTTCAGTAAGGCTTCCAGATTTTACTCCTATATTTGAAGCTGAGCTAGTAGCTATTATTTTAGCCCTTCGTAAAATTCCTACGGCAGAGACCAGTGCAATCATCCTAACAGACTCACTTTTGGTGTGTGCAGCTCTGACAAACTCTGAACAATCTCGTGCTCTAGCAGCGTTCCACACATTAGCACCGCCGCATTTAAAACTCCTCAAATTAGTGTCGGTCCCAGGTCACTGCGGATTACAATTAAATGAATTGGCAGATGCTTTGGCACGAGCATCACTCGATGGACCAGTAATTTCAGTACTTCCCGAGTTGGAATACTTATCAGGGGTTAGATATAGGAAATTCGCTATTTTTACAGATAGTTTAGAAAATATGACACAATGGACAGATTATCAGCACCTCAAATTTCCATGGAAAGCCCAGTGGAGTCCGTCAAAAAACTTGAAATGATAATTTCTAGATTGCGGTGCCGTGTCCCCCCATTAAATTTTTATTTACACAGAGCTGGTCTGACACTTTCCCCCCTTTGTCCGTTCTGCGAAGAATCAGAAACTATTGAACATTATTTTGGCTCATGTCGTAACTATGCATTAATTAGGAAACGACTTTTAGATATTCCATTTGCGAAGCTAGGTTTAAATTTAACCGCAGAAAATGTTCTAAGTTTTGGTGCCTCTGTTTTGGGAAATTGCCACAGAGATGCATTCGATGCGGTGTGTAATTATATTCAAGACTCTAAACGTTTTTCAACATAAAGCCCTCGTTAACAAATACTAAAAAAAACGGGTCGAAAAGTAATTTTCTATTCTGGATAAATTCGTGACATACCAAATTAATCGGGTTTGGCAAAACCAGCTGTCTGGTCGGCTCCCAAAATCAAGTTGTAGCTATTAGTGTCTACTTTGTTATTGATTTTTTTCTCACTATCCAAATCTTTGGTTTATTTCTTTTTTTCCAACATACTGTCTTAACTATACAACTCCCCCCCCCTTTTTTTCGTTGTAAGCAATTATGCAGTTATCGTTCATATGAGAATATTTGTTCTCTTGGCCAATCCCCCAGAGTGGGTACGAGCCATGGATTAAAGGATACGAACAAACAAACAAACAAACAAACAAACAAACAAACAAACAAACAGATCGACCGTTTTTGTTTTGGAACGCTCTAGCGGACTCTTCCATCTTTTCGCACTTAATTTTCAGGGCACAAGTTCGCCCATAATAAACTCGTTTTTGACGTTTCTTCTCATGCACTCGTTACATTCTGGTGGAGGTGCTGGGTATGATTGGAAGCCCCCTTGGCGCATGAGAGCAAAGCCCTAATCCTCAACGATTGGAACCTGGCGAACTGACTCCGGTACACCAGCGTTCAAGCCGCCGCCTCCGAGGAGAGCCGCCTGAATTCGCACCCCTCCCCCGTGCTCCAGCAACACAAGCAGCGTCCACAGACAACAGAACGATGGCTTACCAAGTGACATCATAGAAACTTATTCTGTCCCAACCGTGCTTGCCTGAGCCCTTCCACGGCGACACGTTCGAGGATGTGGAGGATTGGTTAGAACAATTCGAGCGGGTTGCGAAAACCAACGGCTGGGATGAAACAAGGAAACTGCGTCGCGTGTACTTCGCATTGGAGGATGCAGCGAGGACGTGGTATGAAAACCACGAAGCGTTCATACCGACATGGGAAGAGTTCCGACGACAAATTGTAGCTACATATGCCAGCACCGATCGCCGCGAGAAGGCGGAGAACGCTCTACAGTCCACAAACAGCGCACTAACGAAAGCGTTGGCATGCATATTGAGGACATGTCCCGCCTTTTTAAACGCGCCGACCCGAACATGAACGTAGAGAAAAAGCTGCGTCACTTGATGCGAGGTGTCAAACAGGAGTTGTTTGCCGGTTTGGTACGCAACCCACCACGTACAGTTGCGGAATTCCGCAACGAAGCCACCTCCATAGAGCGGGCATTGCAGCAGCGCTACCGTCACTACAATCATGACACGAGTAGTGTTCTTGCGGATATCCTCTCAGCAAACCTGGGAAGCAGCGGCGAAGCATTGAGGGAAATGGTGCGATCTATTGTGAAGGAAGAGCTCCAGAAGCTGCTGCCCCGACAAGTCGCAACGCCAGTTTCGTCTCCCACTACCCTAATCAGAGATGAAGTTCAGCACGCTATTCTTCAAGCCGAACCCGAGGCGCAACCTGTTCGACTTGAACAGCAATTGCAGACACACCCCGTACCAACTTACGCCGATGCCGTGCGCCAGCCCGCCGTGCATACTGCTTCGTTTGCAGCTCCCAGTGGCTACCGACCGGCTTCGCGTGGCTCGAACTATCCAGCTAATTCGAGGCCACGAAAAAGCGACGTGTGGCGCACACCCGACAGGACGCCTCTTTGTTTTCACTGCGGTGAAGCTGGACACCTGTACAGAATGTGGCCATATCGACAAGTTGGTCTCCTTGGGTTTTCTCCAAACGCACCATGCCCCCGAAATGGCGAAAGACCCGTTGAAATTGAAGATTACTTGTCCGACCATCTGTTTCCAACTGCCGGTTTCCAGCATCAGCCTAGATCACCAGCGCCTGCTCGCAATCGATCGCCAAGCCCTCGACGATTAAGTTCACCTTCTCCACCTTCGACCTCAACACACCGTCGTTCAAGCAGTCCCCATCAGGAAAACTGAAGCCAGCGACCTATGGAGGCAAGGCCGCTGATGTCCGACCAACTGAAGATCCTCCGTCAAGGTCCCAGTGCAGCAACGACGAGCAGAACACTACAACTAGGTTAGGTAAAGACAAAATTTCTTCAGACTTACGCGTTACCGTAGACGGGCGTGAATTTACGGGTTTAGTTGACACAGGTGCTGATTATTCGGTTGTCAGTTACGCTGCCGCAAAGGATTTAAAGAAAGTCCTGATGCCTTGGAGTAGACCCCAGGTACGCACGGCTGGGGGTCATCTCATCACACCTGTGGGAAGATGTACCGCACGAATCGGAATTCAAGGCGCTACTTACGTTGCTGACATTGTCGTACTTCGGGAATGCTCTAGAGATTTAATACTCAAAATGGATTTTCTGCTAGCGAACGGAGCTATAATCGACCTGCATAATTATAGTGTCTCTTTTACGACCAAACTGGCCATAGACACAAATGAGCCAGAATACACTGCATTACGTGTTATAAATTGTGACGTTACCATGCCTCCACGATGCAGCGTAATAGTCGGTGTAAGAAATGAAGCATTCATTGATTCTGAAGGTATAGCGGATGCAAATATCGAACTACTGCTCAAGAAAGGCATTTGCGTAGCTCGAGGCATTATTCAATGACGTGGTGGATGTGCCGATGTACTGCTCGCGAATTTCGCAAACGAAATTCAGCACGTTGCAAAGGACACTGCTATCGCCTTCCTGTACGGTTTTCAAACAGTGACGGACTTATGTGGTCTGGTGTCAGGGCCACCTACTTCGGAACTTGCGCCCGATGTCGCGGCAAGACTTGCAATCAGCCAAAATCTATCCCCAGCCGAGAAGAAAATCATTCAAGACCTCCTAAGAGACTTCACCAGATGTTTTTCTACCTCGTCAAAAGTACGGCGGACCCAGGTTGTTAAAAACTGAATAATAACAGATGAAGCTACAAGGCCGGTACACCAAAATCCGTACAGAGTTTCACCGAAGGAACGTGAGATCATAAAGAGCCAAGTGAAAGAGATGCTGGAGGATGATGTCATACAGCCATCCAACAGTCCGTGGGCGTCGCCTGTAGTCCTTGTGAAGAAAAAGGACAACACGGTGAAATTCTGCGCTGATTACAGTAAGCTGAACAGCGTGACCAAGCGGGATGTCTACCCTTTGCCGCGCATTGATAATACGTTGGATCGGCTACGGCACGCCAGGTATTTCTCTTCATTGGATTTAAAAAGCGGTTATCGGCAAATTGAAGTGGACGAAAGGGACCGTGAAAAGACTGCTTTCGTAACCCCGGATGGTCTATATTAGTTTAAAGCAATCCTATTCGGCCTCTGTTGTGCGCCTGCAACATTCCAGCGCATGATGGACACCGTCCTTTCAGGCCTCAAATGGCAGTCGTGCTTAGTCTACCTGGACGAAGTTGTGGTGTTTTCAGCAACGTTTGAACAGCATGTAGAGCGACTACATTCGGTACTTCAGGCTATCCAGTCAGCCGGCTTGACAATTGAACCGGAAAAATGCCAGTTTGGATTCGAGAAGCTTCGTTTCCTCGGTCATGTAATCAGCGCTCAAGGTGGGGGCCCGGACCCGGAGAAGACTGTGGCCACGGATCTGTTTCCCAAGCCAAAAGACAAGAAGGAGGTACGCCGATTTTCGGGTTTATGTGCTTACTATAGGCGGTTTGTGAAAAATTTCGCGAAAATTGCCGAACCCCTCACAAGACTCATAAAAGAGGACGGGCCATTTATTTGGTGCACCGAACAAGACAGTGCATTCAACGAACTAAAGAAACGTTTGAAAGCCTCACCTGTCCTGGCCCACTTCGACGAAACCGCAGATACGGAAGTTCATACAGATGCCTGCAATCTTAGCCTAGGTGCGGTCCTGGTGCAATGGCAAAATAGAGAAGAGAAAGTTATAGCATATGCTAGCCACACCCTCTCAAAAGCGGAAAGAAACTACTCTGCAACCAAAAAAGAGTGCTTGGCAGTGATATGGGCGATCAGCAAATTCAGGCCATACCTCTACGGCAGGCCGTTCCGTGCCGTCAGCGACCACCACTCACTTTGTTGGCTGGCGAGCTTAAAAGACCCATCGGGACGGCTTGCGAGATGGAGTCTCAGGCTCCAAGAGTACGACATTACGGTCGTATATAGGTCTGGCAGAAAGCATGATGATGCTGACTGCTTATCACGTTCACCAGTCCACTCGACTCTTTCAGAAGAAGAGGACTTTCCACTCCTTTGTGTGATAAAAACTTCAGAAATCGCCGAACATCAACGGGCTGACATGGAACTGCTCCCATTAATAAAGTATCTCGAAGGGCACGACGAACAAGTTTCTCGCGTATTTAAGAGAGGGTTATCTTCATTCTGCCTGCGAGATAATGCACTTTACAAGAGGGATTTTGAAGACAACAAGGAGAAGTTCTTACTCGTTGTACCATCAGCCATGAGGCATGAAGTCTTAGGAGCCTGTCATGATGAACCGTCTGCGGGTCACTTGGGCGCGAGTCGAACTTTCGCCAAAATTCATCAGAAATACTACTGACCCAAGTTGCTAGCGTCCGTGAAGCATTACGTCAAGACATGTCACGAGTGTCAAAGCCGAAAAACACCACCCCTCAAGACGCCCGGCCTTCTCAAGCCTATAGAGCCACCGGCGACTCCATTTCAACAGGTTGGAATGGACCTCCTCGGACCGTTTCTAATGTCGGCATCAGGAAAAAGGTGGATAATAGTTGCGACTGACTATTTGACACAATACGCTCAAACCGGCTGCCTTGAGCGAGGAACGGCAACGGAAGTCGCGAAGTTTTTCGTTCAGAATATTGTTCTTCGCCATGGAGCCCCACTCGTCATGATTACCGATCGAGGAGCAGCGTTCACGGCTGATTTGATGCAGTTCTTAATGACAATGACTAACACCAGCCATAGAAAGACCACTGCATACCATCCCCAAACCAACGGGTTGACAGAACGCCTGAGCCGCACCATCGCTGACATGCTGTCGATGTACGTTGACATTGAGCATAAATTGTGGGACGAAATCTTGCCATACGCAACTTTCGCCTACAATACGGCAGTGCAGGAGACCATCCGCGTCACACCATTTCAGCTGGTCTATGGTCGCACTGTCACTACGACACTCGATACCATGTTGCCAGTAGACAACGACAAATACGAGCCACCAGAACTTGATGACTTTCTGCAAAGGGCTGAAGAAGCACGCCATCTGGCACGACATCGAATACATCAACAGCAAAACAAGGACGCAAGCCACTACAACCTGCGCCGCAGAAAAGTTCAGTACAACCCAGGCGAGCGAGTGTGGATATGGACACCACTCCGACGCCGCGGCCTATCAGAAAAGCTTCTTTGTCGATACTTTGACCCCTATAAGGTTCTCCGACGAATTAGTGACCTAAACTACGAAGTCATCGCCGATGGACACATCCGTTCAAAGTGGCAAAACAGTGCAGAAGTCGTACGCGTCGTTCGTATGAAGCCCTATTATGAGAGGGAATGAAAGCGCTCCCTTTTTCTGTTTGCCTCCCTCCGTCGCGCGTCGGGACGATGCGTATTTCGAAGGGGGACTATTGCCACAGAGACTGTTTACAACAACCGACATTATGAAGTATCAGCGTCCACAGTCTTGTGCGCACTCTTGCTTGGGGCCGTTCGACTCATGCCTCTTGTTCACAGGCACGAGCCAGTGTGGGTTGGAGCTGTGAAGAAGAAGAAGGTGCGTGGGCAGATCGGCCGTTTTTATTTTGGAACGCTCTAGCGAACTCTTCCATCTTTTCGCACATAATTTTCAGGGCACAAGTTCGCCCATAATAAGCTAGTTTTTGACTTTGCTTCTCTTGCACCCGTTACAATATTGCTTCACAACTAAAAGTCGCAATTATGCAATGAATAAAAGGCACATGATAATGGTGCTAAATAGTTCATTTGCCATACATAAAGTCATAAAGTGTGTTGATTGTTCATTAACAGCTTAGGCAGCTAAAAACGTCAAGTGAAAGGTATTACACGCCAACTAGTGCGCTCCAACTCAGTTGCCCTGCAAAAGCCTTTCATATTTCTCAAAAAATAAATAGAAAAGCTAGTTGGCAAGGACACATATGCTGATATATTATGTACTTGTTCCTGATACAATTAACCCACCTAAACACTAACCGAAATCGAAATTCTACAGTTCGCTGCAGAATAATTTCAGTCATTTTACTTAGGCCTTTCAGTACTGGCGTTTCCTGTGAGCAGTGAAAGAGCGATAGTATTCACGTAAGCGAAAACTCAGCAACCAGTAAAAAATTAACAAACTATTAGCGAAGTTTCTCATTCGTGGCAACATCAAATGTTTTCAGACACAACGGAGGATTTATCATTTACTACCCTGGCGGAATTATTTACTCCGGATACACTAAGTCCTTCCTGCCGCCTACATGACTTGGTTGGAATGATAACACAAATGCTAGTTGAATATGCTCAAAATACATTGCGACAATCACACTATAGATTGCAACACTATAGGTTGCGAAAATCTTGACAGTCACACTATATATTGCGACAATCACGTTGCGTCATGACTTCACGCCTCTCATTAAACATCATACTAATGCAAGCCACAGTGCATTGCATTTTATACGTGTAATAAGCCGGCTCCTTTCCGCACCTGAAAGAGTTTTTTTGCTATTTACCGCAGAACATGACGACAGTTGAATATCGCCGCACTGATGTCATGCACTTATTAAATTTTCCTAGATCACTTAAGGGCAATGAGCAAAAGTTATTGCATTTACGCTAGGCAAATCACATTGACCGTTAGTAATCCGCTATCACCTGCCCAAGAACTTCCTTCTTTGTAGATTTAGGGCTCGTCCGTACTTCCATATCCACGTGCTTTTCTCCCGACGTGTAATTTAAATTTTCGGCAACTGATCAGTGCGGAAACTGATCAGTGCGCGCATCGACAACCGTAAACACTGAGAAAAGGTAGCGCTGTATCTAGGGGCGGCTTATGCTAAGTGAAAAGTTATGTCGGCCCCACCGTGGTAGTCTGTTGTGTGACTAAGGTATTCGACTGCATACCTGCAGGTCACGGGATCGAATCTCGGCGGCGGCGGCTGCATTTTCGATGGAGGTGAAAAGGTTGTCGGTCCGTTTACTCCTATTTAAGTGCACGTAAAAAAAACCCATTTGGTCGAAATTTGTGAAGCCCTCCTCTACGGCGTCTCTCATAATCATATGATGGTTTTGGGATGTTAAAACCTAATTATCTATCTATTTGTGATAAGTGATGTAAATCCACGTTAATGAACACCAGTGAGTCACACAATCTAAGGGCTCTCACTACGGCGCCTTTCATATTCACACGGCGCTTTTGGGACGGTAACTTGAGGTTTCGTTAATAAAACGCGTAGAAGCCGATGGACGTTTCTCTCAATCCACAAGGTTGAATTCAATGCAACAGCTGAGATTCTTAAAAATGGGGATCACCGAGCTTTTTTCGGCGCCGTGTATTGCAAACAGAAATTATTATTATCATAAATATGATGATGATGATGATGATGATGGATCCACAGACATGGCTCGTACCCACTCAGGGGGATTGGCCAAGAATCGATGACTTAATTAAGTAAGTTTTTTTTAATATCGAAACCACCCACCAGAAAAAAGAAAGAAAAAAGAAAAGACACCCTAGTCAGAATGAAAGGAGTGCAATAGTTGCTTGTCACTTGTGCAGATAAGACAATTATTCATTACCTTGAATAAGAATCAGCTTGTTTAAACAATGCTCTTGTGTTCATTGGAATTATTTTTTTGCATGAATAATAACCACGCAATTAAAAGCTTAATTCTTTTACTTTCATTCAGGTACTTGCAAACTGCGTAGAAAACGTTCTCGTGGCTGAAGCCCAGATCGTAAGCACCAAAGGAAAGCATGTTTTCTATAGTGAAATTCAACCCCAGGCTAGCGAATGGGAGGGCTAAGAATGTTTTCCTGAGCAATTTGTATCGGCGACATGATAAAAAATAGTGCTCTATTGTTTCCGATTCTGAACAGAAGTTGCATAGTGGTGATATCGCCAGACCAGCCCTATGTGAATAGAAATTTAACGGGGGGACACGACATCGAAATCTGGTTATTATGGTCATGTTTTGTAGGACACCAATGACTTTTCTATGGAAAGCTTAAGTGAGTACATTCTGGTGTTGACAATATTGCTTCCATAGCGTCTGCACTGAGCGCAAGCTTTCTGTATCTTGTCGCCGTTATAGTGGCCACTTCGGGAAGGACTGATAGTATTGGCCCTTCCAATGCTGCTCGTGCTAGAGAGTCGACGATTTCATTTACTTCTAAGCCGCAATGACCGGGTACCCATACTAATTTCAGTAGCTGCAGCTGAGGAGGAACTAGCATAAGGAGCGTCTTTAAGGCCATCGATATTGTTGACGCCGTAATCGACGTACATACTGACAGGGAATCCGTTATTATGATCGCATTAGCGGCATTCAAAGGTAGCTTTCGCAGCGCTAGAACTATTGCCAACAGCTCAGCTTCAAAAACTGGGGTGAAATCCAATAATCTTAATGAAAAAGACCAGTCAAGCGAATGTGAGTATATACCTACACCTGTCTTTTCATCCAATACTGAAGTATCTGTGGCTATAATGTTATTCGTTTCCGCGTGTGCAAGATAATCCTGCAGTCGGCTATTTAAGAACCTATAGGATTGTAATTTGGGCTTAGAGGGAAAAATCTCATAGAATTCAATCTTAAGAATTTGATTTGTATCCTGCGCAGCAATCACATCTCGAATTTTTACATTTAACCTATCTAGTTGTTTCTGGACAAAAGCAATTTGAGGTGTTCGAAAGCGTGGCCAATGGGCAAGAAAAAAGCTGTCTGGGTCATTTATAAAATGATACTCAGATCGTCTTGGCGCATAGCTATAAAATTTCAGAAACGTCTGAACCGTTAGGATACGAAAACGGCAAGGCAATGTAGGTAATCGTGCTTCCTGATACAAAACATTGTTTCTTACAAACCTTGGAAGTCCTAGACACAATCTCAAGGCTTCTCGTTCCAGAATAACCAGATGCTTTATTTTATAGGCAGGGCCACCTGAGAACAATACGCACCCGAATTCTAGGATTGGTCGCATACACATTTTATAAATCATCACCATTGTGCTTCTGCGTAGACCATATCGGCGGCTGCTCAGTCTACGAAGAATTCCTAAGGCGCGTTGTGCTTTAGATGCTATGCTTTCTATGTGAGGAGTCCAGTTTAGGTTGGCATTATAAGTTACTCCCAAATATTTAAGAGATTCCACCTGTGGAATTGGCTCTTGTTTATAACATATTGAAATTGAGATGGGATCGGATAACGGGAATATCAATACTGCACTCTTATTTACATTTAAGGTCATGCAGACTGCATCTAGCCATCTCTCCAGCATATGGACATATCTCTGTAGCGTTTGATATAAAGAATATATGTCACTATGTGTCATGAAAGATGCAATATCATCCGCATATACAAACACCTTCACGTCCTGGCAATGCGGTATAGTGCTCATTAAGATGTTAAATAGAACTGGCGATAATACAGCGCCTTTGGGTACACCACGTGTTTGTTTGCACTTTGACGATGCGAAACCATCCTTTAAGCAATAGAACTCTCTTCCTCTCAAAAATTCCCCCACCCACGCCAATATATATTTTGGGAGATTGTGGCTCTCTAATATGTCTAATAATACTGAATGTTCTACACTATCGTATGCCTTAGCTATTGTTATACACGCGCTTTTTTATCCTTTTTTTCCTCTCAGTTGTCTACTTCATCTTCTTCTTTGCCCTAAAACACGTGGGTCGATTTTATCGGCGCAAACTGTAATACCACTGATTGGAGAGACGAAAGAACAGATAGACAGAGAAATACAAAGAAAGAGAGATACAAAAAAAGAAAGATATCGTGAGGCCGCAGCATACCCTCAGAGGCGAGCGTCTTGACCACTCGGCTCTCTAGGCAAGCCGGCAGAGGAAAGCATAGCCTTCTCTACAATAGTTTAGCAAGAGGAAGGAGGGACGATAAGGTGAGAAGGAGCGCGGCGAGGAGCAAGAGCTCCAAACCATAAAATAAATATCATCATAAATAAATTAGGAGAGAGAAAGAAAGAGTGACAGAAACAGCAAATAAAGCAAAAAAAAAGATCGAAAGACCGAAAATAGGAACACACTGCTCTCCGTGTCTTCTCGTTGTTCAGATTTAGGCATCATGCTGAATTTGTCGCAGTCATTTTGGTTGCTTCCTTGTCATTGCTCGCCAACTGCTGCCTGCCGTGTCGCTTTTGTGGTTCCCCGAGCCTTCGTTTAGACACGCTAAAAAAAAACGGCTCAACGCACCCAAAATAACACCCTGTCGTTTGCTAGCCTGAAAAAAAAAAGTCATTTTTTGCATCCAAATGTCACTGTCTAACTGTCTTTCTTTTTTTAACAGACGTTAATGTCCTGCAGATATGTACAAACTGGTCATCGAAGATGTTGTTTCTGGGCTTCACCAACAGCGTGCCGTTTTCTTCCTTCCCCCTCAAAAAAAAAAATGGAAACGGGCGAGTTCGCATTTTCACCTCGTGCGACAGTACCGCAATGTAGCCGTTGTCACTTTTTGCATTGCAAATATATCCCATCCTAAAGTGCAAATGTAGAGAGCTGACAGGCAAGTGGCAGCTATCCAGACGACAATGTAATGGCAATTTCTTTATCTATCCTCAGCATATCGCATGTAGAGCAGCGCACAAAACGCAAGAAGTTACGAATAAAGGAGCAATCGAAAACCTTGAAGATTCGTGTAAGAGATAGCTCTTCTTTTGGAAGTTTTTTCTATTTTTCTACTGTGAAAACTGCTACTCATCTTCTTTCTTTTTATGATGTGGAGGACTGTCTGGACATAAGAGGCAACTTGTTCAAAAATGTCCGCATTCTTGAAATTTTTTCGTGGTACTCAAGGCTTTATTCGTTTATTTCTCACTTATAATAAATGCTGCCCACTCGAAGGCTCGAACGTTGGGGGTCCACATACCCATACAGGTATGCGTTCGGTGCTCAGTGGAAGTTTGCTTCCGTTGTCGTACAACTCCACGTGTTCTGTTATTCCTCGTAACTATTCACTTCATAGTACAAATGTTACGTTAGGAAGAGTTGCATGTAATCACTGTGTTCAAAACACCACAGTGATGCGTTATCCTGGCAGCACTTTTTTAAATTTTTTTCACTACATAGCTACCTTAGGTGGGCCGTTCACCAGGAGGCGAAAGAGGATGCATGTACAGGGGCCGAGTTATCAGAATTACTATATCATGATCAACACTTCAAAATGGCTTTATATATGCTCCTATGTTTCTAGTTGTGATATTTGCAGGACTTGTGTAGCATTACTGCAAGAATTGTGTAGGCGTATCACTTTGTCCCTAAGATGCCCTAAAGACTTGAGCTGGAGTATCTTGAATACTGAAACATGGCGTCGGTTCACAGCAAGACATTTTGCTTCTCGTTCCTGAATATGGTGTTTGTCGAGCCTCCTCTCTCTTCGTTGCGTATTTCGTTTTCAACTTTTGTCATAGTCTCTTTGATAACACGTTGTTAATTCATTTAGCGATTGTTCATCAGCACCAAAACAATAAAATGGCTCATTAATACCACAGTTTCATTTCAGTTCCGAAAATAGGTCAATAAAAAGCGCAATCGCATTCGTAATGCTTTCTAAATCTTAACGCATGCATGAGTACACCTGAATGTATACCTACGTAGATACTGCAAATAAGTAGGGTGGTCTTAAAAAGTAATTTAGCGTAATTTAGCGATACAGACAATAGACTGTCGAACAAGAAATCAGGCTGTGGTGCCGACGCAGATGTTCTCACCTAATTATCCTCATGCTTAATGACGGTGTTGAAGAATTATTCATGTACGCCTACAGAGTTCAGATCCAATAAGACGAAGAAACTGAACGTGCGTTGTAGTCTAGTGGTCGCGCAGGAGACAAGGAGCTAAACATTATAACACGAGCATTTATTGGAAACGTGGCATGCGGCAGTACTTAGGTAGCAAGTAAAATAATTATGCAGATGTGGTAGTGCAGACCTTATCTGTTGCAGCAGTAATGGGTGTGCTTCGAAGTGATAGCATTCCTTGTGTGAAGTATGAATTTGCAAGTTCTATATACTATCATACACATGAAAAATGTGAAAAATAGAATGCTAGGCTGGTTTGCTTTCCAATGAAGTTGAATGCGTCCGTACGTCAGAAAATTTTATTTCAACGTCAATAAATACCAGAATAGTATAAAATTTGTTCACATGAACATATGAACGAAGAGAGAGAAAGAGAGTGCATATGTTTTTGGAGGGTGCGCCAGGGATCATATCTATACCAAAAATATTTAACTGATCTTTTTTTTTCATGAATCAGCATAACACGAAAGTAAAATGGGTCCTCGCAGAGGTAGATCACCGTTCATTGTGCATTGTTTCGTTCCAAGGGAGAAAGAATGGACGCTACAGCAACAAGTTGCGAAGTCATGTGAAGAACCGCAAACAGCTCGAATTTCGCAGCACACAAATCAAGCAGAAAGCATTCAAGAAATAAGCATATTCCGGATGAGCACAAAAAACTGTCACAATTCTTCTTACTACGAGTGTGATCAGAGTGCTTTTTTCGTAAATGTGGACGCAGCAGTGAGCGAAGTGACGTTGGTTAACTACTTTACTTGAAAGCAAACCTCCGGTAGAAGCACAAGAGGTACCGAACGTCCGAATACCGAGATAAGCGCGCGTGCGACTGAGCCACCACGCACCAGAACATCTATACGCACTCACTTGGACCACGCGGTGTGGAGGCGCACGCACATAGCGTCGCACGCCCCTCGTGCCATCTCGCTACGGATGACGAAAACGCTTTGAAGTAGCCGATCTCTGAGGACCGCCAGCAGTACGCGGTGTCTATAATTGGCTTGCCGCTATCGTGTTAGAAAAGGTTCGCTCGGTGGCATAATGGTTAGTGTCGAGCGCAGGGTCGCTGGTTTGACGCCCCACCCTGTAACATTTTGTTCTCCTTTTTTTTTTGCAATCTCAGTGTACTAATTTTACAACGTCATATCCGTAACATATATACATCAGCAGCGCTTTGGTAAACACCGACAAGAAACACTTTCGTGTAAACAACAAAGCAAATATTTCCGTTTACAGTAACACTTACCCAATGCACCATTAAAACTTCTTCTTTATATGTAGTGAAATCGTAGGGAAATAGATACGTGGTAAATTCGTTGTCACCCTAACACAAGTCACAAAGCAAAAAAAAAAAGCTTCCAAGCATTTCCCGGAGGGTGAACATGATTAAGTGCGAATTCTCGGGGTGAAACTATGAGGGGGAGTAAAGTTAAAATCCGTTGGCATTCGCCAGTGAGTTAACGTAAACTCCCCCGTGTGATCACATTGCGATTCCCAGGGACCACTAGACCCCCTCGGGAAATCTTGGTGAGTTTACGCGTATATGTGAGAGTAAATTTGCACTATAATGATGTTTATGTCCGTGGCCCACTTCGCCCGCTTGCGCTCGGCATCACGGGCCCTTCGCCGCACTGCCTTGTCTTCAACCGGTGCGACATCTTCAACGACGCGTGCAATGCTCGCATTCGATTGCGTTGTACTCTTTCTTCGAGGTATCGCAGTCGTGGTTGACGCTTGCGATGGATTCATACCTATGACGACTTGCCGATCTCGAGCAAGTCGTGGCTGCGCGGGTGCGCGCAGCCACAGAGCGGAGGACGGAGCGCGCGCAATCACGTGGTGTGTGAAGTCGCTGCGCCGTTGCTACAGACGCTCCTCTACGCTCCTCGTGCCATTGTTAGGGGATAGGAGGAGGCGCACAGCGGACGGCGGATTGAGGGTCGCTTATAAAGTGCATTCGCTCTTAAAAGGCACCGTGATGTTCGGTAACGCTATGCAAACTAAGGTTACTGCGGATACCTGATGCTTACTGGCCGTAGAAGCAGCCAGCTAAATTTGCGTTGCACACTTTCAACGACAAAGCCTGAGCCGAAAATGCGACACAAGAAATATTTACTTTTTCCTCAAATAAGGATGTTGCAGTGCCCTGAAATTGTTGCTTAACTATGCGAAACAAAGAAGTTGTGTTATTAGGTCAACCTGCTTCATCGATTTGCTAAACTTTACAAGCCAGCAATTTCAAAATTATTCTCAAATGGCACATTTCTTCTTTGGCACGACAATATTTTCTATAGATGTGTAACGTTTGAATTTCAAAACGTCCGATGAGCTATATAATAAAAACAAATAGAATTACCATAAAAATGGCAGTACAACTCGTTATTTGGAATCCAGCATAAAAGTGCCGTGACGTCTTACAGGGTTGAAAAATGCACCTCAAGTTCCTTGTCCACAATATGAACAGCACGCTCTGCTAACAGCTCACTGTGAATGCAATCGCTGCAGAGATAACTTGGCTATTTCACAACATTCGAAGTTCTCTTTGGAGAACTTCAAATTGACCCCGTGATGATTTATCTCGTGCGATAGCAGCTATACTTTTTTTTTTCGATGCCTCCGAATAGACTTCGTAAAACAATGGCTATATTGAACCCTTGCTAGCGTAGATATGCCTGCACAGTAGGCCGAGGACGCCAGCATATAGAAACTGAGGTTGGACATGAAAGTTTTGGGCTAACACCGTCATAACTATTGTTCATAGTAAACAGAACAAGCCAGGCTGGCGAGTCGCTTTATTCTTCGTTTTAGAAAGCAATGTAGCGGCAAATGCAATAGTTAACCAGTATTGTTCACTTAGTGAAGCAGTTTAGTGCTCAGTGACGATAAATTGCGAACGCTCAACTAACCCTTTGTTCTGCCTCATAGCATGAAATCACACTGTAATATAGGGTGCGTACAACAGCGACACTTCTGTTTCTTCTGCCAAATGAGTCAACTTTTGTGATCACCGCCTATATGGTCAATTGTAAAATTATGTCAAACACGTAAATATGGTTAAGTAACAATTCCTGATAAACGCCTGGCACATAGCAGCTGCTCTGAAACAGGGCCGGCGCGTAGGGTAACGCGTCCGCTTTTCGCTAATAGAGAGTTTTAGTTTACCATTAGCATGATAGCGGAGGTTAAGGTACAGGCGTTACCGTGAAACAAACGTTCCTTGATGACAGCGTCTTATAGTTTAGCGGTATACCATTTACATGATTTATGTGCCTCAGCTGAGATGAAGGTGCCACCTATCGGATGGTTAATGAGTTAAAGAACAGTGAAAAGGAAAAGAAAACGAGAATGTTTGCCTATGCCACCGCGCGAAGCATTGTTACAAGTTTAGTTTAGTACTAATAAAAGTGAATGAACCACGCACCAAATGCGAGAACATTTATGTTGCCGATTGGTTTACATCGATCTTCTAACTTGGCTTAGAGACGTTGGATATTGGAAGTTATCGCAGAAATTACGCCAGGTTATCCCTAATACTCGGTCATCAAAGCTAACTGAAGGCAAGCGAAGCCATTTTAGATAGTCGCTTGCTGCGAACAACGTGAATCTTTCAAGCGGGTGTCCGAGAGCACTGCCATGTTTTACGTACACTAAGTACACCTACGCTAACACGGCAACATCAAATCTGAAAAATAGCACGCGTTGCGGTTAGCGGTACAGGCAACGTACGTACTTGCACGTGCGTACTTCGGTCTCGCTATGAGGGTACGCCTGGTATTCCTCTGAGACCGGTATACTAAAACTGTTTCATAATAGGAAGTTTTAAGACTCCTTTAGTTTTTTCCCACACAATTCATTCCTGAGATGCTGCCAAGTATCCTTTTTTCAACGCGTAACTTTAAAAAAAAGCAGCTTTCATTCAAAGAAATTTAAGTTCCTGCATGTGTTATGCTGATAACATTTCTACAAGACTATATGAGAGGACTACGAAGGCTAGCCACGCTATTGAAGATGAGTTTATACCAAATTTTGTTCATTAGGCACTGCCTTGAAACACGGACCTTTAGATGATGCTTCCAGGTTCTTTGTAATGTACGAGCAGAAAAATACTGATGCAATTGACTAACACTTTCTAATATTTCTCTCAGCTGTTGTGAATAATTTCGTCCTCTCATATTTGACTCCGGGTGTGAAAACTGGCGCTTGTACTTTTCACCAGGGTTTTTTTTTTTCGGACTAACAATGTGATTACTTGCGATGGTCATTGTGTTTTTACTGACTGTTAATAGACGAAACAGCACGAAAGCTATTTGAGCCAAGTGTTTTCCAATAGAAAAGGAAATGTGCCGGCGTGTATTTCTTAAAAACACCACAATAAATGAACATGTGAACAAGCGAGCTTTGCGCATATATGCCATGCCTTAATAAAGGACGATACAAGTGTCTCTCTAAGGTCATTACTGTTTCTCCAGGACCGCCCCTTGCTAAAAGATAACTGACACTTTCAGATACTACTAGTGCCTTTCAGATACTATTACTTCGTCGCTGTAGCCTGCGCTGATTGATCAGGGGTATCTCCCTAGAAACAGGCTATGACGAGCGCCGCGCCACCTCATCCAGAAAACGTACGCCCCAGCGCATCCTTGATCCCTGCTCCCACAGCAATATTTCACGTCTCGAGCTCGACGCAGTTGCACGCCTTATCATGCTACCAGGCTATTAAAACACGCTGTGAAAGCAACATGGCGGAAACACCTATCAACGATACGCGTGGCAGTAAGAGCCTTTTGTTTAAAAGTTATATTTTGAAGAAGCACCACGAGATGAGTGTGGAGCATGTTGAAATGGAGTTTCTGGAGTGCCACTTACGGAGCAGTCTTCAACCCGGAATTGAGAGCAAGTAGGCATTGTGGTGTAATGACTGTGATGTTAGACGACTCCCTTACTTTGATTATCGCAGTACCTATTCAGCAGGCACTACTGAGGTGTCTTCGTGCATAAAAAGTCATTAGTTCTGCTGCAATGTAAATAAATATTGCATCGAGTATGTGCTCTTCATCGGTTTTTTTTCTCGTGTAGAAATCATAATAACAAACGCAGCATATTCGGTGACACGTCATAACTACTTGACTGTTTTCCGTGTTTCTTTCCTCAATTTCGATACGCATTAATCTTTTGTGATTATGCAGGGCTGTTAGTAATTAAGTTCTCAGTGAGCGCCGTTGTTTGTCCTTCGAATTTCGACTTTGCACACTTTTTCTCTTACAACTGAGTATCTATTGTTTTAGTATATGAAGTACACAAAAGCCTTAACATCCCCCCCCCCCCCTCTTTTCCTCTTAATGACCCAGGCCAGAAACCGAACTTGTGCTGTCGGGCTTACTTGTTCAGCACCTTGGGCAATAAGCTACTTAGGCAGTTTAGGCATAAAGTTGTGATATGTACATGTGCACTGAACCAATGTCAGTGCCTAATAAAACATATGCGTGCGTCACGTAAATGAGGGAAGGTTCGAAAACGAGAATGCGAGAAAGTGGCCGTCAATTGCGTATACCTGTGGCCATGGCCTGACTGCGACAGCCTTAATTACTTCTGTTGCTTTGAAGCTTCGAGTTGCCATGATAAAAACAGAGTTTGGACTCATTGGAGGCAGGCTTCGGAGAAGTTATGGTCGATTGAATGCTGGCAGTGAATATGACTGCGGAGTAAAATAGAGACAGCGTTTTGATGAGGATGAAAAAGAGTTTTGACAGAGAAAATTAGTGCATGTACTTCGCCACGCAAGGCGTCGTACAATACTGTACAATATTTCGAAAACTTATGCCTGAAATCATGGGCCTGTGAGGTACTTTAGACTGAAGATCTCTGTTTAGGCAATGTGTATACGTAAAGCGCAGTGCACAGAATTCGAAGATGAATAAAAGTAAGCCTGTATCTGAAAAACTGTCAAGGGTAGATTCTTACGGTTAGAAAAGTTATAATGGCAATAACTGAAGAAAGTAAAGTTGGTTTGTTTTGTTTTATTACACACGAATTATGATGTGCAATTTTGGGCTAAGATATATATATATATATATATATATATATGTAACGGTCCCGCATGAACAATAAGCAATGTATTGCTTTAGGTATACAATACCTGCAGGAAACATGGTATAGAAATTAATTACCACACCTCCATTCATGGGAAACTGAACCGGGGTTCCTCAAAGCTGAGAGACCGTTCAATAAAGTTTATTTCACGTACTGTGAATCAGCCGTTCTTCAGTTGAAATAAATGGGCGAATGATGACGACCGGGTGACAGCGACAACTTCTAATAATATTTGTGATAATTACGTAATGCTTGCATGAACTGGATGAATGAAGCAGCACACTGTGGAGTAGGTCTACTTTCCAGGCAGTAACATATTTTATGTTGGCCTCTTCTTACAAGCGGCGTGAATTGCTTGCTTTCTAGTGTAATGGGCCGTGCTAGGTTATATCAATATTTACGACAGACGCACAACATACTGCTTAGAAACCAAGAGTAATGAGTTATTCAAGAGCTAGGCTGACCATCCAACTATTTCAGTAGTAGTGTAAGCGGATTCAGTGTCATCTCTTGGTGATAGCTATAGTTTATTAGAGTGGCATGGTGACACAAGCTGAGTCTGTGGAGAGTACTTGCCGAGTCGTTTAATATTCAATGAGAGCGACCATCTTGTGGCAAGGTGGGCGTAGGTACATCTTGGCAGCTTCAAGAATAAAATGTAAGGAAGATTAGTTACTTGGATGAGCATGGGCTCGGAGTTGTTAGCCACGTATTTGCATTGCTAGGCTATTGGAAGTTTAACGAAACCGAATAAAGGCAATAAAAGTTTTTTAAGCCATCATAGGTATGCCTTAGATGTCCCAAAAGATGCAAAAATTAGTGTTTGACTTCCGCGTCCCGTGGTGTCATTGCCAACCAGAGTGATGCAAAAATTACCATTACGCAGCAATGATGTCCAAGATGTGCTGTTATTGTGACGTTAGAGTAACTGCCTTCATTATAAAGTCAGATCATGTGGCATCACATGAGGTAATGACATCAAATTGGGGCTTGGTCAGCGCTGAGTTGATTGAGAGGCAGTGAATAGCGAGATGGGGGTAGAAACCTTGTAAAATTCGCAATTCTGTGGGCTATGCAGAACACGTTAAGTGGAAAGGCCTTTTGAAGAGGAGCGTGGTCTAGGGCATGGTCCGCAAATAAATTGGAAGACGGCTTGTGCCTCCTGGTAGTGTCAGGCAAATTCATAATAGACCTTGTGTTTCAGGAGAGAAGCTGTATTATCAAACCATAGTTTCTGTAGTGCTATTAGAAAATTTCTCAAGTTAATATGCGCCATTTGTAAAAGGCCAGTCAACCTACCATTTACAGTAGATGCGAGGGTCAAACGAAAGCTTACCCGTGATAAAGAAAGGGTAAGAAGGACATACAAGTAAAAAAAAATGAAAGTAAACAAACACGTGATAGAATGAACGCGATAGAAATAAGTAGAAAAATTGATAATAATAACGGCAATGACGTAATAAAAAGAAAACAAGAGAAAAAAACACATACAAACATTGGGAAAAAAGGCGCTGGAAAGAAACAGACAGTAAAAATACAAAAAAACTGCAGAGAGAACAAAAATAATCAAAAGACAGAGAAGGAGAGACATGGAAAGAAACAGAGGAAAAAACGAGACAGAAAACATGAACAGGAAGACAGAGTCAGATATGCAGGGAAACAATCTTTAAGAAGCAGAAAAGAAAAATATAGAAATAAAAAAAAGACCGCGTATAGATGCTTATACATGAAAGAGAGAGAGAAAAAAAGAACGAGAACTGAAGCTAGAAACACAGAGAAACAAAGTCACCCTGCGCTGCTCTATTGTTTGATGCTTGACAGCCTTAGTGTGAAGGTAGCATATACGGATAAGGATAATCAAAATAATTTAGATGTCTACATGTGGTTTTACGAATATATAACAAGTGCCTGCATATATATAATTTTAATTATCTATGCCTAAATATGGCGGATCGTTCACAATAGAGCTTTAAAAGAAGATTGCTTAATAAAATTGACGTCTAACCACGTCTAACCAGGCAGCGCACATGCACTTGCGGAAGATTTTTATATGTAGGGTTTGCCGTCCCAAAGCCACCATATGATTATGAGAGACGCCGTAGTGGAGGGCTCCGGAAATTTCAGCCACCTGGGATTCTTTAACGTGCACCCAAATCAGAGCACACGGGTCTACAACATTTCCACCTCTATTGGAAATGCAGCCGCCACAGCCGGGATTCAAACCCGCGACCTGCGGGTCAGCAGCCGATTACCTTAGCCACTAGACCACCGCGGCGGGGCCACTTGTGGAAGATTACCAGAGGTCTTGCTTAGAGGGTGCGCCGCGGTTCGAATAACCAAGGGTTCAAGATGAAACCGTGAAAAAAACTACGTTTCCATTGGGATGACGGAAGAAACTTTCTAGACTTCCTATAGTTGGTCACGTGGCCCGTGGATACGTATTGAACAAGGGCGTTTGAAGTCACTTCTTTTGTTGTTCGCGTAATTATCATGCTCCTATCGGCTTACCCTAAAATTCTCTGTTTCATCGTTATAGAAATGTGTGCAATCTGCAATTTTTTTTTGCACTTTCGGGTGCTGTCAGAGAAAAAATACAGAAACGCCAATGCGTGTGTTGTTCCACTTGCCTTTGTTCCGTACGGGACATGTGGTGCCACCCTTTGTGATGGCATTAACTTCAGAGTTTCTCGTTGTGGTCGTAGGGTAGCGCAAATAGTCAGGGGCTCTTTTTGTAGCGCAGAATTGCCGAAACTTCTGCAACTTTTAAAACTACATTGAACTAAAATTGGTTATGTGAAAACGACAATAAAAAATGTTGTTTCTAATATTCTTTCAGCTGTTACTTCGCTTTCTATGCCAACATTGGTCCTCACGAAAACCAAATACTCCATTGCTGCTCTTTGTATCATAACTGATCTCGAGGTTTTGGTTTCAAGAAAATTATTTTTCACAGGAGTAAAACAAGACGGACCTAATTTTGTACTTAGCTCACCCTAACGCATTACTAACTAAAACGGTGTTTTTCGGAGCATGGCTGAACATAATTGTAAAATATACGGCGAAATAGCTGTAGGGATTGAAAGCAAAAGCTTCCGGTTACCTTTACAAATTACATTAGGGGGAGGAGTGTAAATTGCTGCGTCACATGAATAAGCCCGAATTGTATCAGTAGATGCACTAAAGAGCGAAAAAAAAAATAACTCAACGCCAAAAATATGCTGGTCGTCGCAGCCAAACTATGCTAATAATGTTTATTGCTTAGTCGCTCTTTGTTGCTGGCAAAATTTTCTTAACTTTTTAAGGAGTTTTTTCTGCCACAGTCGTGATGATTGCAGACGGGAAGCCTGCTGAAAGCTGCTTTATGATTAGATTATAGTAACTATCACTCATGCGTGCAGGCACAATTTCGTAAGAGCTGATTCCAGGCGCGAGCCTTCTCTGGCCATTTTTGCTATCTTTCAATGCGCAGACTGAAAAGACCAGAGCTTTTTCTGCACTCTTCGTGAATACTGCCGGAAGATGTGATGCGAATTAAAATTCAGGTCAATTTCTAAAGAATGCAGTCGGCCTTTAAAAGGGATTTCATGCTTCAAAACTAAACCTTTGCCCCAATTGGTTAAAATTTTCATTGTTTCCAAATCTGGTTAAAATTATCATTTACAGGATCAGCGTAGGTACAGTTATTTGCCCGTAGACGACTTTTTTAATATCATTTAGAGGCGCATGTTTTTGTGGGTCAGTATGAGGAACTCGATATGTGATGTGCTGAGAACCAGACCCGGAGCGAGGCTATCAAAGCCGAGACAGTTGAAGAAACTAAACTGAAGCGTAGGGCGAGCGGGCGCCATCGATAGATTTTCTTTCGAACTGATTTCTCTCTTGAAGGTTCCATCCAACAAACGCGAATACCTTCGAGCACAAACACAGAACCTTTTATATGGGTCATAATTATTGTTCGGTTCGCTTATCCCGTCCCTACTTATCGAATATTTATAATGAATCGTTACAACGTGAATGATTCTTACTCTTTACTGCGTCGATTTCGCTCTTCAAATTTAGGTCTAAAATTTGTATATGAAATTCTTGAAAATTGTAGGACCTCGCCTGTTACAAAAAATACTCATAGTTTCACACAAGGGCTCATGCAACCTGTATGGGCACTAGTAAAGTAGCTGATTGGTCTAGTTGGTTGTTCATATATGATTATAAGCAACCTTGATAGTACAACCAGTGGGTTCGTTGTTCCCACCAATGAGTTTTTCTAGTTGTTTATCATTCATATTGCCTAGTAAGAAAGAAATTACACTTTAAACATTTGTTGGAGTTTTATAATACATGTAGAGTACGCTAAGCATTCCGTTATCGTTACCGCTGCGCATGCGTCATATCGCCTTGCATGTGTACGTTAGACAGTTTTAGTTGGGCATACGTAACTAGCCTGCATAGCCCCGCCACGGTGGTCTAGTGACTAAGGTTCTTGGCTGCTGACCCGCAGGTCACCGGATCGAATCCCGGCTGCGGCGGCTGCATTTCCGATGGAGACAGAAATGCTGTAGGCCCGTGTGCTCAAATTTGGGTGCACGTTGAAGAACCCCAGGTGGACAAAATTTCCGAAGCCCTCCATACGGCGTCTCTCATAACCATATGGTGGTTCTGGGACGTTAAACCACACATATCAATCTATCAATGATATTAACACTGGTTTGTTCCCTGACACCCGCTGCTCTATTCTTGTCTTTTAAGGCTACATCCATCATTTTTATTTTCATCGCTCTCTGCATTGTCCTCAATTTACACTGAACCCTCTTTGTAAACCTCCAGGTTTCTGCTCCGTAAGTAAGTAGCGGCAAGATGCAGCTGCCTGTTGCCGCTGTATATAACAACTTCATCGACTGTAATATCCACTGTTAAACATATCATTTGTATTGGTTTACTATACTGTGAAGTTAAACACTCACATGCCTCTTAAACGAACCAGTCTACGTTCCCGACACGAGTTAAGGTGGCCGGTTGAGACTAGCTTTCCTGAGCCGACTCATCGCTGCTGTCATCGTCTTCTGTCGTTTCTCTTATAAACTCACGTTGTACGATCGTGGAAAAACACTGCATCGAGACAGCGGCCTTGAGAATATCGCTTTGGCAACCGTAGGGTAGAGCGTCTCGTTGCTTAGTGTGTCGCATTCACTGTCACCGGCATGCCTGCCGTGCGCCAGTGAAGACAGTCGGCAGTCACAACAGCGGCTATCTACACACTCTTTGAGCTTGTTTAGCTGTGAAATGTGACGTCGGCGAACAGCACTTCAGCAAAGAAATTAACTACCACGTTACGCACAAAACTACCACGCAAAGCGTGGCGTGAGCTTACCACGTGAGCGATTTCTCGTTGCGCCGGCAATGCAGCGAGCAATTGATTGATTGATATGTGGAGTTTAACATCCCAAAACGACCATATGATTATGTGAGACGCCATAGTGGAAGACTCCGGGAATTTCGACCACCTGGGGTTCCGTTCTGTTTTAACTGTTTTGCTGTGGATAGGTTGAGGTGCCTATTGCCTTGGCTACTCCATATCACAAAGTTCTGCTGCGAAAAATAAAATAATAATGCAGAACGGTATCCAAAAATGAACAATACGGAAAATAAAAAAAACAGAGTAGCACACTGAAACCAGTTCAAATATCATGCCATTACACAGTTTTCTTCACGCAGTTCACACAGTCATAAACTACTTACACGCACACCTTACTAATCTAATGTCAGTATATACATGACCACATTTTATATAATACCAATCTCTGGCTGTCTGTCATAGGCGCTTGTCCAGTCCGGTCTCCACTAAAAAGTCTCTTCAACGTGCACCCAAATCTGAGCACACGGGTCTACAACACTTCCGCCTCCATTGGGAATGCAGTCGTCGTAGCCGGGATTCCATACCGCGACCTGCGGGTCAGCAACCGAGTACCTTAGCCATTAGATCAGCGTGGCGGGGCGCATGTAGCGAGCAAAGCTAGCTCTGATAGCAGATTGCCTAGATACGCCTCCCATTTATTGCCCTCGACTGAAAAGTGAGGCAACCAACCATTCAGTCAAATGTCATTTAAACCATAAAGTGATTTTAGTGTTAACTTAGAAATATATAAAATTATCACTATTTGAAAAAAATCTAGTAAATTGAGTTTTTGGTTTTGTTTTTTTCTTTCCTTCTCCCCTATATTTCCGCTTCAATCATCGGGGGGCATTGCTGCCCGTTGCGATATGTTTCACACACTTTTCGCTCCAAGTTTTGCGACCCATATATTTGACTATGCATGGACACACTTCCTCACCCGCTGTGAAGGAGAAACAAACAACTATAGCCTTTTACGTATTTTGTATTTATTCCCGTGTCGTTTTGGTTTTTGAACGGAATCCCAAGTTGCGCGATCATACAAGTGGAAAGCAAACATGGCTGACGCTGGATGCGGCGTGCGAGCCGCGCTCAAACACACTATACTATTATAAGAGACGCCGTAGTGGAAAGCTGCGAAAGTTTCGACCACCTGGGGTTTTTTAACGTCCACGCAAATCTGAGCTCATGGGCCTACAGCAGTTTCGCTTCCATCACAAATGCTGCCGCCGCAGCCGGGATTAAATACCGCGACCTGCGGGTCGGCCATACAGTACCTTATAACCACTTGACACACCCCGGCGGGGCATGAAAGAGGACACATACAGAATCGACGGTGTTGGCGACCGATTTTATCTACTTAACGAGCTGCAGCAAGTATGAGGATGCAGCTTGTCGGTCGGACATTGACTCCGAGAGAAACAACGATGCAGTTTGGCCTAAAAAACACTGGTCAGCTTTGATTTCTACTTCATGCAAGCTTAGATCGCCGGTTAGTTTTAAAGCAACGAGGTGAAACAAGAATATTTCGTGCTTCGCCCATAACGAAAATCACTCACCATAACGCTACTTATTGTCACTCTGACGACATTGCTAATGCGTTTTCTGAGTATTTTTGTTCGTCATCCAATTCCTCAAAAAATGTTCCTTCTCCTAGTTTGCCGCGCTTACCTCACTCATTTTTTCTCTTTCCCTCTTCCTCTGACGAAATAGTATCAGCTATTCGTAATCTTAAAAATACTTCTCCCGGTCTGGATAACATTTGTGCACACCATTTAAAGATGGTGGCTCATATAATTTCTCAGCCCTTAACCCATATAATCAATCTCATTTTTTCTAAAGGTTCTTTTCCTGACTCATTAAAGCGTGCAAAAATTATACCAATTTTCAAGAAAGGCGATAAAGATGATATTAAAAATTATAGGCCTATCTCTATTCTTCCATCATTAAGTAAACTAATTGAACAACTGTTTGTAAAGCGTCTTAGTTCTTACCTTTCAAAATTTAATGTTATAAAACCTTCCCAGTTTGGTTTTCGTCATGGAAGCTCCACTAACCATGCTCTGCTTTCTTTGACAGACTTCATCAAACATTCCATTGATACTGGTAACTTCTCGGGTTCAGTCTTTTTGGATTTAACTAAAGCCTTTGACACGCTCAATCACTCCATTCTTTTCAATAAGTTAGATTCGTATGGTATTACTGGACCAGCTTTAAATTTTCTGAAAAGTTACCTGTTTAACCGAAAAAATGTGGTCTTTACAGGTGGCTCTTACTCTAACATTAAGATTACCAATCAAGGTGTTCCGCAGGGGTCCATTCTTGGCCCCCTCCTATTCATTATTTATATTAATGATCTCCCTGACGTCATTTGCTCTGCACATTGTGTTTTGTACGCTGACGACACCACAGTATCATGTAAGGCCAAAACAGTTCCATCTTTAATATCAAAACTAAACTCTGTACTCAGCGATGTAGTTTTATGGTGCAACAACAATGATCTAACGATAAACCCCTCTAAAACTCAGTTCATGGTTTTCAGGTCTGCTCATAAACATTTGTTAACTTCTGCTGCTATAACTATGGGTCCTAATACTATCCATGCTTGTGATACTGTTTCTTTTCTCGGTGTACGTTTAGACATAACCCTTAATTTTGGTCTACACTTATTAGACATTAAGAAAAAGACTGCTTTTGGTATTCGTGCATTGATTAAAGCTAGGCCATATTTTTCCACTAATGCATTATTATCGCTCTACTTCTCATTTATTCATAGTCATTTTAACTATGGCATAACTACCTGGGCCAACACCTATCATTCGTACATCTCATCTGTACAACATATACAGAACCAAGCAATCCGCATTATCACTTTCAGCCCTCGTCGTTCGAACGCTATTTCATTGCTTAGACAATATAATATTCTGTGTATCAGTAGGTTATTTGAATTTCATTGTACTTGTTTGTTCTTTAATATAATTCACCGTCGGCTACCCTTCGACCTCATCAACTGTGACTTATTGATAAACACTAACCGCACTCGCTTCGCATTGGAGCGAAATTTATTACTACCCCGAGTTTGCACTAATTACGGCATAAAGTCATTGTCATTCACAGCTATTTCATTATGGAACTCTATTCCACCAAATATAAAGTCTCTTTCCAACTTGTATACATTCAAAAAAACTTTGAAATTATATCTTCTATCACTATAAATTATTCTATGTTGTCCTTTTTGCATTGTGACTTAGCGATTGTATTGTTGTTGTTGTGATTATTACTATGTATTATCGCTTCGTTATTTTTCTATAGTTGTTTTATATCATTGTTTTGTTAATATTACATTGTCTTGCCATTTGCCCTTGCACTTTTCTACATGCTTTCTTCATCGTGGGTCCCCCTACAGTCTTCGGACTATGGGACCCTAGTCTGTAAAACGTCTTCTTCATTTTATGTATCGCCAGTCTGTTAATAATAAACTTCAAACTTCAAACTTCAAACTTCAAACTAGTAGTAACACTGCACGTTTATGAGAAAAAATGTTTATAATCATTTACACCAAGTCACTCTGCGTTGGTAAGAATTAAAATTTAAAAATTTCATTGCTATGTTGAGAGATGGCGTACTCATTAAAATTCCGCCCAGTTTGGCAGATGGGTATGTTATCTATTCCTTCAACACTTGTACCAGTACTATATTCACTTTTTATACATTTTCCTGAACTCTAACACTGTGTGCATACTTTCCTTGGACGGGCGTTTCCTGCTGCGGATAAGAAAAACCTCCATTAAAATATTTTTGAAATAAGTATGACCATTTGAGGCTATTAGGTGTGACGCTTTTAAAGGTTGAGGTTAGACGCTGGGTGTTTCCAAAAAAAAAGATCATGGCATGTTGACGGAGATTTTATTGATGAGTGCGTGAAGCATCAAGATTGTTTAGTGTTACCGTAAATCACCCCTGTTGTTAACCAGTCACGCATTTAAATCTGTGCCAGGTGGTTTACACTTATTTACAATGTTTTGTGGGCATAGCTGTTACGTTGTTTCTAAGTGGTAATTTTGTGAAATTCGTTTTTCATTCATTATTCACTCATTGGATCCAGCCGGAAGTTGGCAAAGAGGAGCTTCGAGGAAGTTACCCTGGTGGTTGGTTCTTTTCAGTCATACGAAATGTATCCTAGCGACATCATCTACTGCACAAGCCAGTCGTGTGGGATATTAACTGCCATTAGCGTCATTTTCAATGTCATGGCGTATAGTGGGTACCTTATATGTGGTGTTCCGCGATGGCAAAAAGACAATGTGTGGTCGGTGACACTCTTGCTCTTTATCGTCCTCATCAGCAGCAGCTGCGGCTCACAACGCCAATGCCAATGCTGGCGGACAAGATGCGACCGCACAGAGCTTCGTCCTTAAAAACTTCCTCGCCATTGCTTACCAGGCGCGATCCTTACAATCTGCGCCTAGACAGTCCGCGAAGCCGGCATGCCCGGTTCGGCCCACCGCGCGAGCTGAGAGCGAGAAACGAAGGCCTGTGCGTTTACGACGATGCCGCAGCCTTCTTTTGAGGTTACTTCTGCGCTGGAGTAGGCAATTTTTCCCGTGGTCTGTGAGCTATTATACTGTACTAGTATACTGTACTTTGTCTACTGCAATTAAAGTATTAGCATCAGCCGAGAACACCACATTACGCCCTTAAGATCAACCAGCTTCGCGGCATCTTCAGCTTTACACGGCTAGCATAAGCATTCCTGCTGAAGCACTCGTAAATTCCCGTACAAGCATACATTTGCCTTTAGCTCCTGCCGAAACGTGACCGCCACAACAAGAAATTAAGGCGGTGCTCTCGAGTTGTAGAGGGCCACACATTCACCTCTAAGCTGTTAAATGTAATACGTTATAATAGTATCATTATAATACACATTATATTAATAACGCTAACTATAATCAATGTTAATTATAGATATGAAGATAAACTCCTTTTATAATTTAAAGCCCCAAGTTAAGATATTCAGTGTTGTTTGTTACGCAGTTTACTCCATCCGATTGGCGCCTATGTCGTAAAGCGTTTTCATCAAAAATACTTACATTGGTTTTAGAACAATACATTTTTTCGCCTGCATCTCATTTGCAGTAATCAGTCTAATCTCACACAGTGACATCAGAGAGAGGAAACATTTGCAACCCGTTCCCTAGGCTTTTATAAATAACTTTATTTTCCTTGAAGTAAAAGAACAACAATAAAATTAGTTGAATATGTTATGTATGGCAGTTCACGCTACCCTGTAGTGCGAATAAAATTGAAAAATCCTTGTTTATCTCCTGAAAATAAAGAATAGTGCCAGAGAGAACAGTCAAACAGCAATACGCTAGTCCCACTATATGCACCGAAGACTAGCTTACGTTTTCCTTGGTATTTATTTATTCAGTACCACTGAACTATTCATACACGATTTTGTCTTCAAAGTTGAGCTTTAAATGCTGTATTTGGATCATTAGTTTGATTTTAAAAAGAAGATCCGACCTTTACATACTTTTGCTTTTATCATGCTAAATTTTGCAGGAAATGACGTTCTTTCTCATTGCACACAATACCAGCACGTAATTTCCTGTTTATACTGTTTTCCTGTTTCCTGTTTTCCTGTTTTCCTGTATACTGATTCGGGAAAATATATAGACCGCGCTCTGCGCAATAAACTTAGTTGTAAGTTAGCGCTGTCCTTTGTGCCCTTTTTGTCTCTGTGTCGTCGTTTTGTTCTCGTGCTATAACTATCGTCATGCCATACCAACTAACCCAAGCTGCCACACTTCGAGGGATCAAATCCCGGCTGCGGCGGCTGCATTTTTGATGGAGGTGAAAATGTTGTAGGCCCGTGTGCTCAGATTTGGGTGCACGTTAAAGAACCCCAGGTGGTAGAAAGTTCCGGAGCCTTCCAATACAGCGTCGCTCATAATCATATTGTAGTTCTGGGACGTTAAATCCCCCATATCATTATCAATGATCGTCGGCAACCTTTCGTCCCGATCCGGCTTACTTTTGGTAACTCTCAGAAAAGGCATGCAATCGGAGCCATTGATGAATGCTGTCGCCTTGACATATCTTCGGCTACTTCCGTGGTAATCCTTTCAAACGAGCTTGTAAGTGCAACCATCTGCCGAGAGCCAGCGGTTCGTGCGCTAATCTTTGCAAGCGAGCTCGTAAGTAGAACCACTTGTGGAGAGCCAGACGTTCATCCTACAGAGCGCAGGAGTGGCGGATTACTGTCCTGCCCGCAAGAAGTTGACGTGTTACCAGCAATGCCGTTCTTATGGCTGCAAATCCCACAACGCGTAGCTTTGTGTTTAGATAACTGTGTGCCTGTCGAGCTAATTGCCCTTGCCTCAATGGCGTGTGTTTAATTTTGTCTCATTTACATTTCGGTTGTTGCGTTATTTGGGGAGAGTACGAAGGTGGCGTCCATGTGGCAGATTTTTTGGCAAGTGTACTGCCTTATCAGAGTACGAACAGGCGACCATTCGCCGACAGTTGTGCAAGTACGGAGCACAGAGGAAAGAAGAAGAGGCCCCGGAGTTCCGCCAGGCGCTCTGAAACAGAAAGCGGTTAGGCACCATCGGCTCTGCCGAGTCTCGTAGGGTCGCCCTACAGAAGGCGTTTCTTTTCCAAACTGTTTTTTTTCTTTTGGCCGTACTTATGTATATTTTGTACAGTCTGTAAATACAAGTTTTTCTCAGCTTCACTAGAACTTCTCCAGCGTTTTTAATTCATCTTCACGCGACCGGCAAGTAAATCGCAGCTATTTGCATAGCGGCAGTACGTTAGTTTCTCCCACTTTGCAATACACCTCGGGTGGTACGTCTCGAGCGCAGAGTCGAAAGAGTTGGTTTCACAACATCGGAAGAAGCTGAATCTTACTAGGCGATATTAACAAAGTGAGATCTTATAGCATTTGGTCCTGCCGGAATGTCAGAAGGCCAACCATGATGTCACCATGCTGCGTTAAGCTTCGTTCTGGCACGTCCCACTGCCACAGACCGCCTATACATGTTTACTACCTTCGTGATATGAATCACTTCAACGCAAGTGCAGCAGAACAAAGCATGGGCAAAGGTGCGAGCCGCCTGGTCATCGCTGCGAAGAGAGTGCGCGCGACCGTGCCCAGCGGTTTAAATTATGCCGTGTCTGCTGCTATCCCACAACCTCCGTTCGGGGACCCCAACTGGTGTTTATTGTGATAAAAAATTACCAGCTATATGCCTCCTTTCTTGAACCAGGATCGTCAGCTGCCGGCGCACTTTCACTCACGTGGGCACCAAACGACGTGCGCCTTGATATTATTGCACCTATAGAATATCATACCAAACTCTATGATAGCGCCAATACCGGCGGCAAAAATGCGCCTGTAGTTAGGTACGCCTGCTGTCGCGATAAAGACAAGCGCTCTCGAAAAGAAAATCTTGCACATGTACTAAGGAAAATTGTTTTTAATAAAGAACATTTCCACTTACCACAACTGCATAAGCACTCTGTTATAGCGTCCTTACGTATAGGCATTTCATGTTTCAGGCAATATTTCTTTGAAGCTTGCCAGCAACTTGCCATATGTGGTACTACAATAATAAAAAAAAGATAGTGTTGACCTAACGCAAATGCCCGACCTTTTGGTATTTCTTTAAACATTTGTCTTCTTTTGTGAAAAAAGTGAATTTGTGCATAATTCCACAATCGGAGCAATTCTCACACAAGTTTGCGAG
Organism: Rhipicephalus annulatus; assembly: GCA_013436015.1. Classification (NCBI taxonomy): domain Eukaryota; kingdom Metazoa; phylum Arthropoda; class Arachnida; order Ixodida; family Ixodidae; genus Rhipicephalus; species Rhipicephalus annulatus. The sequence goes on from WOVY01010496.1 coordinate 168,731, forward strand.
GGCTTAATGAGTGCTCCTCAAAGTGACTTTAGGCACCTTAAATTTAAAACAGACTTGCGATCTAAATTACCGTCAATTAAAAACTAATAGCGAAAACGATTTTTATTATCTTTTCAACTTTTTGTCCAAGGTGTAGATGTAGTGAATTCTCATGACAATCGTAGGTGTGCGATTACACATCCTGCTCGTCAGATTACGGCGGCCTGTTTTTCCTCTTATAGGCTTTGAAGATTTCTGTTTTTTCGCTTCCATTAATGCTTTATTCTCGTGGTAGAACGATGAAATAGCTTCAATAGACCAAAGACGTCATGATGGGGATGCCTATATTGTTAAAAACAAGACTTTAGGAGAAGCTATCATACAACGAAGCACAATGCTTGCAGTTGCTGCCTTTGCTGCTTTGGCCATCTCGATGACAAAAATTTCTTCGCGCTACATCAAGTTCAGAACTTCAACTATATAAGTTTCACACTAAGGTACTGATTATACACACGGTGAATTAAGCATTTTATTTTGCTTCTGCTTAGCATGTTAATGATATTTCTGGCAAAGGACACGTTACTATCTTATTACGTAAATCATGCATTGTATCTTATGTTGGATGCTTACGACAAGTAAATAAGTGCATACAAGAGCACGTTTTCGGAGTGCTTTTTGTAATATATTTGATTATGTTTATTGCTTAGAGTCCATTGCACATCATTTTCAGCAATGTATCAGCAGTTAACAAAGCAAATTGTAGCCTCAGAACTGAGTTTTAGAAGCCGTAAAGTGTTACCGAAACTGAAACTTATTACGTTCATACATGGTGGGTTCATAATTTTTACAAAAAAAAAGCAATGTGAATATTTATTCAGACACAAAGTATTAGGTAAAAGTCGCAAACAAATTGCAAAAAAATGAGCGTTTGAATTTACATACAGTTAATCACAATTTTAACTACGATACACAACACCACTTCCCTCTTAACTTATGTGAACTCCAATAAAAAAGCCTCGTTTTAAAATACCTTAGTGATCATGGTAGAAAGAATATGGTCGAAGCACAATGAAAACAATCAGATGATCATAAAAACATTTCAGAAAATTATTACAAATTGTGTTACCAAGCTTTTGCTCAATACATTGCCTAGCATCGCACGGAATTATTTTACCGTTGTATATTTGTAAGGCTTCTGCTAGCAAAATGACTGTTCATGCTTGGTAGTGCCGTATTTTTGCATATATTATGCACTGCAACACTATTAGGCACCGCAACATCATGCATATATTATGCCACTTGATAACTTTATTAACATTTCAACTAAGTAATGGATAGTCAAGAAGTTGGCTATTACAATTATGAGTAGCATGCATGCAAATCATTTGTGTTTTGTTCAAAATCGCCGGAAACAATTGCCGAATGAGCTATAGCGAAGGTTGAAGAATAGTACTTATTTACTAAACATCGGAGCGGTGGCAAGATATATTTGTGAGGGCAGAACCATCAATATTAGGTTTCATGAGCATCATAAAGTTGCACGCTATGGGTAACATGCGAGGAAGTGGTTAGTAAACTGGTTTAAAAAAGGTTTCTAAATACAAGAAATTGAAAGGCAAAAAAATATTACACTTCCCTTCATGAACGAGACATTGCAATAATGCATGAAGCGAAAAAATATATTATCAAGAAACTGCCATGGTACAGGAAGTAATTAAGAGTTTTGGTTAGTACCCAATCGCCAATACGTAGGCAAACGCTCAGCCGTATGATTCAGTGGTGGCTTGAGCTAGTTTGTTGGCTACAGCTAGAGCTATAGTGAATATCATGCCCGGGGGACAAAGTAATGCCGGCATGGGAGTTCTCATTTCCATCTCGTTCAACCTAGCACGCTCTACATAACACATTGAGATTAAAAATGCGGCTGTTCACCATTTTCAAAAAAACTCAAGTTAGAATACACTTTGCAGAAAGTGGTGAACAATGCGTTAATACCTACCAAGCTATTGCACACGTGGCCGCGCCCGGTCTAATAAATGACACTCTGAAAAAACGAGGAGTGTGTGTGACTCTTTTAGGGGAGTTCTGACTTTCCACATGTACGACTCTCTTAAAATTGGCCCGTTAACCCCCTTGAGGATCGCACGACTTTAGGAAGACACTTTATCCAACCCCAAATGAGTTCATGTGACTCTTTAAAATGAGTAGCATACGTGGTGGGTTAGAACTCTCTTATAAAAGAGTCCAAAGACTCTTTAGAATGCTCGAATTCGGGTCCACTGGGTACAAGCCCAGCATTTAACCACTGAATTACGCTGGTGCTTGTAACTTCTTGTCAATCTTTCCTTAGACAGGCTTGACCTAGCACCAATGACACAGTGGGGCTCGAACGCGGGTCCACTGGGTGCCAGACCAGTATTCTATCACCGAGCTACAGTTGTTTTTTTCTTTATTGCCTTCTTGACTACAGGTAAAGCTAATCTGACAATCACTATCACACGTGTTTCATACGTGATAACGCATCGAACAAAGATATTACATCTTCAGTACAGTCGGTAGTCTTATACACATCTCGCACTTTTATAACAGCTTCCACGAAACACTCATTAACGGATAGAACTCTTACATCACAGTGTCTGTACGATAGCATACTACGCCAAACAGAATGAAGACCAAGTAAAAATATAACATCTAAATTTTGCACAGAACTATCACAAGTCAAAAAAGATTTACCTGTTACCACTGAGCTACAGTTGTACTTGTGACTAGTTTTGAAACTTACCTTTGGCAAGCTTGATGACGCGAACGCAATCACGTTAGTACGACCTATAAAGTGTTTCAAAACAGCGAAAGAACAACCAGTTGTCACACGATGCGAATAGCGTAATGAGTGGGCCCTCCGATGCTTAAAATCATCACAAAAGCTTGTTCTTGTTCCCCTATTAAGTGTGGCGCATACCCACTTCAGTCATATTTCCTTACCGTCGTCGGCCACTGCATGAACTATTGGCACAAAATTCCTAGCAAGTGTTTAGTGGGTAACACGTTTCTCAGAAAAATGACAAAAAATAGCATAGTGAATACCGGCCTACTACCCAAATATATTTATTAATAATGACCTAGTGGGTATCAAACAAGTGTACTTGCAGCTGTTACCCAATGAGTGTTTTGAGAAGGCTCTGAAAGGCCGCCCTTCTAGCTTTCGCTGTCACTGTGCAGCGCCTTCCGTGCAGGCTTGGCGTTTTTTTTTCTCAGAGTGTAAGCAGTTCAAATTGGAGTCTCGCAGTCAGCCTAAGAGAGAGAGAGAGAATAAAATGAGGGAAAGGCAGGGATGTTAACCAGATAATGGAGCATCCGGTTTGCTACCCTGCACTAGGGGAAGGGGGAATTGGGAAGAAAGATTGGAAAGAAAGCGAAGAGGGAAATAGACGCGCGCGAAAAAAAAAAAGGGGGGGGGGGAGCTGGGGTGCTACAGTCTATACAATAGGCCGCTGCCACGCAAAAAGTTCAGTAGGGCCTTCACTGATTTTCTGTGAGCACACAAATCATGTCTTCTTTCCAGCACTGATTGTTCAGACAAAGGTCTGTCGTCAAGGCGAGCTAACGCAGCAGCTAGTTGCCGTCTTTGAACGCTGTAATGAGGGCAGTGACAGAGAACGTGCTCTATAGTTTCATCGCTGCCGCAATGACCGCAAGCCAGTCAGCCTAAAAATTATTAGCTCCCCGTAGGCCTCTCGCACTACAATAGGCTAGGTGGGCGGGGGACTCCTGGGGGCTTCTGCTCGTTTGAGACACGATCGTCTTCTGCCCTCACATGCTTTCACTCGCATATAGGTACATACAAAAAAAAATACAGAGCATTGTTATCGCCTTTGGACTCTAAACGGTGCCTCACAGCAACTGCGCCGACCGAAAATCGCCTGAAGTGTCCAACTAACGGCTGTCAGAATGAAAACAAAAGTTATCACAACGTAAGTACATAGAATGACGAGAAATGCTTTCAGATGAAAATATGCAGCTGCTAAAACGTGTCTTTCTTACTGTGAGCTGTGCAAACTATATTTGCGAGAAATACGTGCGATCTTTTCTGCGCAAAATTGTAAAGTTGAAGAATCTTGATACAATAGTAAAAGCATATGCATAGATTGAGCACTAAGCAACAAGTGACAAAATTTAACGAGATATGAAGGAGCATATACACCTTTCTACGGGAGAAGAAGAAACGCCACCATGATGGGCGGTGCGTGGGAGTACAAATGCTAATCCACGACATCCACGGTGCAATTTTGGAGGGTCACAACAATTTGTTGAGCCCAAAAAGGACTATGGGGGCGCCCGGGGAGTCATTTTATAAAAGCTCTATATCTTATAACTTGATAAGTGATTAGTGATACAGTGGTCTCCCGCATGCGCTTAAAGGGTCTCCCTTTTAATATACCAAGCGTTTAAAGTTAATATTTATGGTTTTCTTAAATTCAGCAGTGGGAGAAGATGAAAACTACCTTAGCGGATAACGCATATAACCAAGGAATCACCAAGTCAGACGGTCAGTAGCACAAATAACTAAGATTTAATAACTGAATTTTGAGTGGCTGCATCAGGTGCGCATGGTTGTATTGAAAAGTTAGAGGCACTTGCGTTTCTACTCAGTTACACGTAGGAGATTGTTCTTGCATGTTTGTGCTGCGAGATAAGCCGTGGAAAAGTTAAACTGTTCAGTGCATGATTACGCATGGAAGGCGGTGAAGATCGGTGCAGTGTCGAAACACTGCGCCGATATTCTGGTCACTCACACGCTCACACACACACACACACACACACACACACACACACACACACACACACACACACACACACACACACACACACACACACACACACACACACACACACACACACGCACACCACACACACACACACACACACACACCCACACACACACACACACACACACACACACACACACACACACACACACACACACACACACACACACACACACACACACACACCACACACACACACACACACACACACACACACCCACACACACACACACACACTGAAGGACGACGACGAAGAAATAGAAGAGGCTTGACGCACACAGGCTCCACTGTTTTGCTGCAAAAGGTCAGTTATTCTGTCTTCCGGCTCTCTGAATTTATTCAGTGGTTGCTTTCGAACACCTTGGGATTCCGTTCGACACGGACTCGAGGCTCTCTCAGTGGCCATTCGGCCGCAATCACCAGTCGTACTATAGGCCGCCGGCTGCCGTTTCCAAGATGGCTGCCTTATACCCGCTCAGGTATGTCTGAGCCGCAGGCCGTTTCTGTACAGCCTCCAATGGCAGGCAGTCACCCTGGTCCGGGGAATTCGCCTCGATCGAATGGTTTGACATTTTCGCCGGACGGGGACAGGGCGCCGCTCAATGTAGATTTTGCGGAATGCGGAATGCGCCTGTTACTTCCGTTCCCGCAATCCCCGACATTACCGACATCCAGTTGCCTGCTGCAGCGGGTGTGGCGCAAAATGCAAGGCTGTCTGCCGAAAGTGGTCAAATGACGCGAGCTTCTTTTCACCGCGTGATCGCACATCAGAAACAGATCCACGATATTTTATTCGATGCCTCATGTAAGGTACCTGATACCCATAGGCCCCAGATCATTGGTTTGCTCCGACAAATTATACAGGAGTGTGCTGATATCCGAGCAATTGCAGAAAACCAGGGTGGTAGAATGGACGAACTTTGGCCCTGTCGAATGGACGAACTTTGGCCCAGTTGGCCCTGTCGAGACATCCGGCTTCTCTCGGTGCGGCACTCTCGGCTCCTCGGCCTGTCCAAATGGCCGCGCGGAGCATGGCGCGTCCTACCGCGGTCCCGCCCGTTTGGCCTGAGACTTGTTCTCACCCTGTACTGCCATCGCACTGGTCTGAAATCGCGGACCAACACACAACGCGCACCACCAGGCGAGAGTATGAACATATTAGGCTTCTAACCCCACTCATTCCGTCTACCAATCCTGCCAACGAGGTCACGAAGATTATCAAGTCAAACATTCACCCCATTAGGGAAAACATTGGCGAACTGACTATCAGAAAGCCACATCATGGATTAACAATATTAACAAACGACCATAATGCCATTACTAGGTAAAAGAATGCACTTGAAAAGAACGCGATCACAAGCATGTCATTGTCAGTCCGATTGCCCTAAAAGCGAAAACCTCGCGTCAAACTCACTGGTGTAGACTCCGATATTCCAGCCGCCAACATCATCTCACAGCTAAACATGCGCAATCCGAACCTACATTTAGACCCGACCACATGCCGAGTGGCGGTATCGTACAAGGAGCGATTGGGCAACTTCACACATGTGCTCGAAGTGGATCCTTCCACCTGTCGCTCACTGCTTGCTCAGGAACGAGTTCTTCTCGGTTGGACTGCATGTAGCGTGAGTGAGGACTTTCATGTGTCATTGTGCACATATTGTGCAACGTACGGCCATACAAGAAAGTCCTGTCCTGTCGCCAACGAACCTGACAAAGTGGTGTGTACGAAGTGCACGGGTACACATCTTGGCGAAGCATGCACTCTTAGAATGAACGATCCAGGAATTGTTTGCAACGAATGCCAAAAGGTCGCAAGACCTAGTTCTCATCCAACTGGACACGAAATGTGTCCTATATTACGAGAACGTGTCGCCCGCATGAGGGCCAAAACAGACTTTGGATAATCTAGGAGGCGTGTACATCAAAGAAGGACGCAGCGGCCTCTATAACGTGCAGTGTTATTTACGGTTTCCTGCATTAGTGCCCGCATTCTTTTCGACTCATTTATATGGACCACATGGAGGTCACTGCTTTTGCCGCTATTCTTCTAATTATGGCATATTCATACACGAAATCACACCATATGACACACACTTACAAGTAACTACACATCCCACAAAATTCCACGATATTTCTTTCCTCAAGATATTTGCTGGTTGCGCGGGTCACACTGCAATACATGAAAAAAGGCTTCTTACAGCTTTTCGCAATTTTGTTTTAGGAAAGGCGTTGCCCTTGTTGATCAGAACTATCATGAAAATTGATCAGAACTATCATGACTCACAGCAATAACTTAAAATTTCTACAGGCTAATCTGGACCATACACGTGATGCCACAAAATTATTGATAGAACACATGACGTAACAACACTTCAATTTCGCCTTCGTGTGTGACCCGCACATCCGCGCAGGCACTGTTCAAGGCATACCACACACCATAACAAAATTCCATGCACCAAACAATCCTCGCGTCATGCTTCTAGTGCACAACACTAATTTTGACTTCTTCCCATTACACGTAACAGATTTGGTTGTTGCAGTAAAGTGTAAAAGCCTTGACCAAACAATAATACTGATAGCTGTGTATGCACCGCCACAAAAACCTATTGACCCAGTTCTGGATGAGTTGCAATGTGTAGTTTCATTGATTACAGATTGTACTGTCATCATAGCCGGAGATTTCAATTCTAAGCATAGAATGTGGGGGCCAGCTATAGGGGATTTTCGAGGCTCTCAAATAGTCCAATTCGTGACGGCGAATGACTTAGTCATATTGAACAACCCCAACTCCCCTCCAACTTTCACAACTCCGTATGAAGATTCATGGATAGATTTAACCATGGTTTCGCATGACCTCATTCGCGATGCTTACCATTGGAAGGTTCTCCAAATTCCTACCCTCTCGGACCACAACTACACTGAATTTTCGGTCTCGCAAGCACATACCAGTAGTGCTAAACGAATAACTAATCTAGGAAGAGCGAAAATTCTTAACACATTAAAGGACGACACTTGGTTCACAAAGATACTCGGCCGCAACATTGGGTCACCTGAAGCCCTAAACATGGTTATAGACAAGTTTTATGCCATATACTCCGCTTTAAGCCAACGTTACTCACAACGCATAACATCGCGTAGTAAATTAGGTAATGGTTGGTGGACACCAGAATTGACTATTGAACGTAAGCGTGTTCGGGCTATGCGACGACGATACCAGCGAACAGCTGATCCTCTTCTTCGAGACATGTATCGCAAATTGTACGTTGATGCATTCTCAATCTAAAAGGACAAAATCAGGAAAGCAAAATCATCGTTTGATAAAGACATTTGTGACTTTCTCACTAAGAAATGTTTATATGGTGATGTTTTCAAAACCGCATTTCAAAAACACCACCAAGTAACTTTTCTTCCTCCTGTAGATTTACCTAACGGCACTCGCACAGCTTCTGTAATTGAGTCCGCCCGGCTACTACTCGATACATTGGTAGTAGTGGACAGCTGTTCTGAAGACAACATGCACCACACTATCATGCGTAACATTGCGGCTAATCCTTACCCGTGGCATACTTCTGACCCTCCTTTTAGAATATCTGAGATAGAGTGCGCGATGAAACAGGGTAATTCACACTCTGCTCCTGGACACGACGGATTAACCTACTCGTTCATTAAAGGATTATTTGAATACCATCCTCAATTTTTCTATTTTATCTTCAATACCGCCTTAAGAATCGTACACTGCCCACAGGCTTGGAAAAGAGGGAAAGTAATATTCATACCAAAGCCAGGACGTCCGCTCAATTCGCCTAATGCATATAGACCAATAGTTATGAACTCTGTATTCAGTAGAGTATTAGAAAGACTCTTAAATGCTCGTCTGTATTATTTCCTGCACAATAATAATCTTCTTCACAATAATCAATACGGTTTTACGCACAATAAAAGTGCTACTTTAGCACTATACA